>CAKAOH010022077.1:0-35534 GCA_916701665.1 Sebastiscus tertius
GTTTACAATGTTTACTGAGGTAATAAATCAAGTGAGAAGTAGGCTCATTTTCTCATAGACTTCTACACAATCAGACTTCTTTTTGCAACCAGAGGAGTCGCCCCCTGCTTGCTATTAGAAAGAATGACAGTTTAAGGCACTTCAGCATTGGCTTCACTTCTAAGACCCGGAGGTTGCCCGCTGGTGAAACCTCTCTCCAGAGCTATTGGCAAACAAAACTCACGGACCGGAGAAAGTGGAGCTACGCTTCACGTCGGGCCAAAATGCCCCTTAGCTGTGATATTATCACATCATACCATGGCCTGTCGTGAGCTATTGCTTGCAAGTCTGAGACTGGGGGCCTCCCCTCAGACAAAGCTTGGAAAAAGACGCCCCCTCACCCCTCGTTAGTTTACTTGCTTAGTTCCGCTCAATTCCTGGATGTCTATGGGATCATGATTATGTTATTTGAGCCAATAAACACTCAACAATTGAGACAAGATAGCTTAATATTGCTGTTTGACATAACTTCAGACTACACAAAATACATAAAAAAAGTTTGTCCGAAGGCATTTATTAAATTCTGACCCTGGGAAAGTGGGAAAAAACAGTAAAATTCCCAAAACTACGGCATCTCTTTAACCAAATCACACACATTTAGGCTATTCTATGTGTTCTTTTGATAACTAATGAAATAACTAATGCAGAATTTTTTCACTTCCATTCACTGAGCCTCCCCTGAAACACTTTGGAGCCGCCCTGGGGAGGTCCCACCTCACACTTTGAAAACATCTGGCTTAAATAATTAATGCTTCACACCTGCACATGGCCTCTCCCATCCTCACAACAGATGTAAATACACACCATTGTCCAGAGAAATGCAAGATGTTTGGATTTTATGAAGGAGAGAGAGAGAGAGAAAGAGAGAGACACCAGTTCCGTGTCTCTCCTCCATTACCCAGCGTAACATCAATGAATCTTTTGAGCGTTGCTATCTTCAAAAGGCACCCCAGCTTCCCTCCCTCAGACAAGACTGTAATTATTCTACATTTGCATGATAAGTGTGTCTGCCTGTGTACGCATTTATGTATGTATGTATGTATGAGTGCTTAAACGCACATTAGCTGCAGTCGGGCACGAGTTCTCGTCTTTTATCTCGCCGTAAAATACGGGAAGAGGCCTTTTTAATGTGGAGTCTGGATCGCTGTCTCTTTGCTCTTCATCTGAGTGTTCATCATTAGCCACTGTCAGCCAGAGAGCTTTGAAGTGGAGTCAGGGGCTCTCTCGCGATGTGGAATAGTTATGACACTTGGGCTCTGTGTTTTTTGTGTGTTTGCGTGTGCGTCCGCTCGCATATCTGTTTTTCCCCGTCATTTTTTTCTTTTTTTTAAAAACTTATATGTGAAATCTAGGAAGTGTGTTGCATTGAAAAGAGGCTCTTCATCATTTACCATGCATGTACATTAGCAGTGATGCTGCATGCAATTAAGCGAGAGGAGTTGTTTTTGTAAAAAAAAAAAAAAAAATGTTCTAATAACTCGCCCATGCTTCACCGAGTCTGGTGATGGGAAGATGCAAAGATAGTAATGGGAGAAAGCGGGAAAAACACAAATGGGGTAAACGAGTGTGGTGAATGGGCGCATGATGCCTCGCCTTGTGAGATGTCCTGTATACGTACAGTATCTATATGCAGAGCTTCACGCACAGATGAACATATACGGAGTCAAGCAGACAGAGAAACGTTTTTAGATGTGCACGATCTCCCAAGGCCTCATTAGTTCCTGAATAAGTGTGTGTGCACTGAGGCATAACCGCATATATAGTGTATGGGCACACAGAGGCCCATACAGGCAACACTTGATTGGCCCGAAAGCTCGTCTCAGTGGGCAGTCGTGGGGCACCGTGTATAGCGCTGCCTCGTTTAGCTTATTAATTATGCATTATGTTTATTCAGTCTAGGTCTACATCGTGTACCGCTGCTTTTTTTGTCCCATCCGCTTTCTTAAATATAGACTCAGTGTCGTCGACACACACACCGTCAGACGTCCTCTGCTGATGTGGAAAGGCAAAGAGCAGAGCATTTTTTGGCCTGATACCCATCTTCGGCGATGATGTTGAGGGCATCTGGTGCACCAATAAAAAGTCTGATGCGAGTGCGGTCCTGTTGCTGAGCTTTTTATTGCTGCTGGTTCCCGGTCAGGTCTCCTCCTGCTTTCCGAAAAGAGGTGATTAATCTTGTGGTCGGGAGAAGCAGTTAAAGAAATGATGCAGTGGTATTGATGTGTGAAAACCTGGCAACCCCATGTAATCCTCGCTGAACATGGTGTATAATTTGAGCACATTATCGACGATTGAAGGCTGTTTATTGCGAATTAATGATGAAGAAGACGTTCAGACATTTAGCCTCACGTAGTTTTAATATAAATAGAAAAGATGTGCCATTGATCTAAGGTGCTGTGATTCAACTTGTTTCCAATGCAATTTTTACTTTCAGGGATGTTTTTTTAGAGACAAATGTACAGCTGGATTCCGCTACAATCAGCAGAGCATGTTTTGGTCTGAGACAATCTTGAAACCAATTGGAATTTATCTCAACTCTCAACACTGATAGACTTGTTTACTGTGTTTATAATTACAAGACTTTCTTTATTAGCTACACTGTACCTGGCCCACATAATCGGTTTCCAGTTTAGCGTCTTTCTCGCTAGATTTGGCGACTTTTTAAACCCTTTAGCAACTTTCTTTCTTCAAAAAAGCACCTAGTGATAAATCTAGCAACTTTTTTGGCCGACCTCAACTCCTCTTCCCTTTCCCACTGTCACAACAAACCCACTAACACCCACTAATATCTTCGTCTTTAGTGGGGAACTAACGCTAAACTCTGCCCCTTTTCCAATACCTTCTTTGCCATCTCAGCCACAAATTCCGTCCGTTTCCATCACAAGCAGCGCTCAAACATCGTTCCAGATTAGTCAGCACAGAGTTTGAAGAATGGTGGTGTTTTTTTTTTATCATAACCACGATCATTTCCTATCCTTAAGGGTTGCCATAACCGTGAAAACCTGTAGTTATTGAACTATGGCTGTCAAAGTTAATGTGATAATGCAGATTTGTTTTAACGCCACTAATTTCTTTAACGCATTAACGCAACTTGAGATTTTTAGGTTGTAGCGGGCTCAGTTTAAAAGCTAGAGTGAAGTGAATCATATCAAACTAGAAAAACCTAGTGAATCCATTGGTACCAACCATGTCATATTAGCTTGTCGCTAAGGAGGCTACATAACGCTCCAAACATACGCTAAATTTTGGTGAGGTAAAACTGGCATCGCCATTTTCAAAGGGGTCCCTTGACCTCTGACCTCAAGATATGTTCATGTAAATGGGTTCTATGGGTACCCACGAGTCTCCCCTTTACAGACATGCCCACTTTATGATAATCACATGCAGTTTGGGGCAAGTCATAGTCAAGTCAGCACACTGACACACTGACAGCTGTTGTTGCCTGTTGGGCTTGAGTTTATGATTTGAGCATATTTTTTATACTAAATACAGTACCTGTGAGGGTTTCTGGACAATATTTGTCATTGTTTTGTGTTGTTCATTGATTTCCAATAATACATAAATACATGCATTTGTATAAAGCAAGCATATCTACCCATTCCCATGTTGATAAGAGCATTAATACTTGACAATTCTCTCTTTAAGGTAAGCAGATAAAATATATGTGATTAATTGGATGGACAACCTTGTGATTAATCGCGATTGAACATAAATTGCACATAATGCAGGGTATTGCAGAATCATTCAACATCACTTCTTATCCGCCGATGGGGTTGAAATTTCCCATAATTAAACCAATAGCATTTTTTCATTGAACCCTGCCTGGTAAATTCACACTCTAACCGTCAAGTTTCTAACCAAGGCCTCCTGTTATAAATGTGAATAGTCTCCAAGCTCAAGCTGAGATAACCCCTGATGATATTATCAGGGTTTTTTCTCTCAAACTTGACAAAGCTCCTGAAAAGCCACAGAAGATGTCATGCAACTGTTTTTCACAGGCTGAGTAGGACAAGTAAACTGAAATGTATGTGTAAAATCAGCTGATTGACCTTTTAAAGTGTATAAAGCGTTCACTGCACAGGCTTCTATAGGTAGTTAGAAGCCATTGGTACATAAGTCACACACGTCAGCTTAGTTGTCAGCAGTTAGCATTAGAAATGATGTGAGAGTGAGCGCAGGTGAAAGCATTGAGGGCAAGACATTACATCAGATCAATAGTAAAGATCCCTCCAGTCTAAATGAGACTGCCCCACCACCACCACCACCACCACCACCACCCCATAACGACTGACAGCCTTAATAACTGTCCTAATAACAGGAGAGCAGATTAATAAAGCATACCGTAAATGATTACCTTCATCATTAATCCATCCCATGGCTATTTAAAGCTGCACGTATTAACTATTTGGACAGGAGGTTTCATGTGTTAATGGCCAGATTGAACACACTGAGCGGCTTGGAAGTACATTAGAGAACCATATGATTTGATTAATACCATTCACAGGAATAGAAACAAATTACGCAGGCACATCAACGCTGTTCACCTGAAGAAAAAGAAAAGAAAAAAAAACCCGAGTCGAGCTGAGAAATGAAATATTTGCACTGGAACGTGCGTAATCCCCTCGCTGCGGATTTGAGATGAAGCCGGGCCTCTCATTAGCTGTATTTGGACCAGATTGCATCGGGTCCACTGGTTCATTTGGGAAATCCATCTATATATTGCGTACACTCTCCCCATGGCTGTGCTCGAGGCTCAGCCTGTTAGAGTGTGGATGATGACAGAGCTGATTCAGACTTAATAAATAATAGAGTGTTACTGGAGGTATCACCTGATGAATATTGCATTCCCATTCCTGTCGCCTGCCTGCCCGTCTGTCTGTCTGTCTGTCTGTCTGTCTGTTTGTCTAAGAGAGTACCTGGCCTAATGCCAGCTTTTTTTTTTTTTTCGGTATCCAGTGGAAATATCCAGTTGGGCTACATGTCGACAGCTGGCGGGGTTGGAGGCACTCTGCATTCGAAAACACCCACAGTGTCAGGCTAGCAAATGCGAGACAATTACTTCTCGTCTGCGGCACTGAAACTTGTTCCAAAAAAATGTAACGTCCCGCCCATCTGACACGCACCGCGGGTGGATTCTGTGCCAGCTGGAGTGCAGAGAGTTGAAGAGGGGTAGGGAGTGTGTGTGTGTGTGTGTGTGTGTGTGTGTGTGTGTGTGTGTGTGTGTGTGTGTGTGTGTGTGTGTGTGTGTGTGTGTGTGTGTGTGTGTGTGGGCGGGGGGGACAGTTTCGAAGACGGAGAATAAATTATCACCTTCAACAGATTATTACCGGGGAAGGTGTTTGGGAGTGTGTCACTGTGCTCTGAGGAGCATGTGTGGGCTTGCACCTTTATATATTTCTCTCTGACTTACAATCAGGATGGCTTTATCAGCATCTTCTTATTTTGGCAAAGCTAATCACGGATACCAGGAAGAGTCATTATTAATGTACACGAGAAGAAGCAGGTTCATTCATGCATGTGACACCTGCTGATATCTACATCAACCGAGCAAAAATGCAGGAAAAAAAAATGCCCAACAAGTATTGCGGCCGAAATATAAAACATTAGTTGTTGTTCACGTCAGTCAAAAAACAATTTCAAAGCTGTGCTATAGTTAGTTTCAAAACGGGAATTTGTGTGTGTTTGTTTCACATCCTGTTGAGTATGACATGCCACCATCTGTCAAATGCTTTTTTCGGGATAACAGGACGTTTCTTGGCAACATGCATTGAGAAGATATGTCACAAGGTGATACATCCTCTTATGTTTGCCAAAGCAATCATGGATATCAGTAAGAGCCAATGTTAATGCACACCAGGAAAAAAAAGCAAGTTCATTCGTGCTCCTGCTGATATTTACTTTAACAGAACAAAAACCTAAGACAAACAGAAGAATCCAATACATATTTTGACAAATGCAGGTTCATGTAAAATTCAAAAGTCCTGGAATATAAAGCACCAAAATGAGATATCAGCATTGTCTATATCGGTCGAAAACAGTCCAAAACTAGTGGGTGATTTTGTGTTTTTGTCACATGATGTTCAGGATATCATTTTCACCATCTGTTAAAAGCTTTCCACGGATAACAGGCTGGTTTTGGCTGAAAAAAAAGATATATGATAAGATGATATATCCTTTTATTTTGCAAACATTTGTATATCAGTTAAAGTCAATATAAAACATACACAAGCAATTCCCTCATGGATGTAAGATGTAAGAAAAAGCAAGGCAGTGTTGAACCAACAAACCCACAAAAGAGACCTGATTTTCCTCTGAAGCAACAACATTTTGACGTTAGGGGAGTCTTGAAAAACTGATATATAACAATCAACCACCTTCTAATGCTGCAATGAATGATAGAAATACATCAAATCAATGTACCGAACAAATGAAACTCATCAAAACCATCTTTGTTAGTCTTTCCACTGTTCCAACAATCACCAACTCTGCTTTGGTTGAAATAAACCCTAAATACACAGAGCTATAGATGTGAAAAGAAACAGCTCTGATAATATGCACTCCTCAAAGCCACCAGACTCCATTGACAGAAACGGTAATTTTTCTATCTTGCTGATCATTGTAAAACACACTTCATTCAAAATAAAACTCATAACTGTCTTTGTTAGTCTTTCCACTGCTCCAACAATCACCAACTCTGCTTTGGTCGAAATAAACCCTCAATTCACAGAGTGAGATGTGAAAAGAAACAGCCGTTATATGCGCTCCTCAAAACGACCAGACTCCATTGACAGAAACGGCAATTTTACCTCGCTGATCACTGGAAAACACACTTCATTCAAACTCGACTGAAACAGAATAATACCCATCAAATCACCAACTCTGGTTTGACAAGTTTGAAAGAGAGACTGAATAAGTAACATGTATAAAAAAAGAAATAACCACCGTAACATTTAACCCTGCTTCCGGTGCGTCTGTGACATTGAACGTGACACACCAGAAAAAAAATACTCGTCTACTGGCAATGGGAACGGAGTCTATCGTGTGTTTTTAGCTGGCTTTCCTGTCTTTAAAAAAACCTGCATATACGCACTAATTTTGGTAGAAAAAGGATATTATTTATCACGGCACATGGGTTGCTTTCATGTATTGTTTTGTACACCTATGTGTAATTATTGTGTGTGGATGTGGAGTCAGATCGGTCCGTGTAGCGTCGGCTACTGGAGCGCACCTCCTGCCAGTTCATTCAGTTCAGCAGCCTCTCTCTCATCATTTGTGATCTGCATTAAAGCCGAGTGTCACCTCTGTCCATCAGCACGCAGGGAAGACTTTGCCCTCCCCGATCACACACCTTTGTGAAGCAGGCAGAAACAGGTCTAAGTCTCTCACTAAGCGCTGAGCTTTTTTATTCTTGCTTGTATTATTTGGTATTAGAGGAGGCGATAGATTTTTAGATATGCAGTATTCAATGATTATTTTGGCTCATAACAGAGTTTCAATGTAAAAACAGACGTCTTAACCTTTAAGCACTAAAAAGTGAAATGCAGTCACCTCATATTACTGCAGCCTGAATGCTTCTTACTGAGTGTACAGATCATTGAATCGATGCAACATGTCTTTGCAAGCATTTCACCATATTTGAACAACATTACTCCTGTGAGCAGCACTGCAGCATAATTGCTAACTACTTCACCGTTGCATTGTGTGGCAGTAATGGAGAGGGGGGCAATACAGGAAAAAGAAATGTAATTTCTCTCCTTTTATTGATCAGTACTGTTTTAATGCGTTTCAGCATTACTGTAGCTTACTGCAATTTTAGATAATTAAACTTGCAAGTGGTATGAATAACTGATGCAGTGAAGTTGCAATCATCATTTTGCCTTGTAAGGATTTACTGTAGTGTTAAGACAGATTTGATTAATTATCTATATTTTAGGGCTGTCAGAGTTAATGAATTTAATGCAAATTCACTTTTAACGCCACTAATTTCTTTAACGCAACTTGCTATTTTTAGGTTGTAGCGGGCTCACTTTTAAAGCTAGAGTGAAGATGAAACTAAAAAACCTAAAGAATCCATTGGTATCAACCATGTCATACTAGCTTGTTGAGAAGGAGGCTAAATAACGCTTGAAACTTACGCTAAATTTTGGCGAGGAAAAACTGGCATGGCCATTTTCAAAGGGGTCCCTTGACCTTTGACCTTAAGATATATGAATGAAAATGGGTTCTATGGGTACCCACGAGTCTCCCCTTTACAGACATGCCCACCTTATGATAATCACATGCAGTTTGGGGCAAGTCATAGTCAAGTCAGCACACTGACACACTAACAGCTGTTGTTGCCTGCTGGGCTTCAGTTTTGCCATGTTATGATTCAAGCATATTTTTTATGTTAAATGCAGTACCTGTGAGGGTTTCTGGACAATATTTATCACAGTTTTGTGTTGTTAATTGATTTCCAGTAATGAATTTATACATACATTTGCATAAAGCAGCATATTTTCCCACTCCCATGTTGATAAGAGTATTGAATACATGACAAATCTCCCTTTAAGGTACATTTTGAACAGATAAAAAATTTGCAAATTAATCTTGATTAAATATTTGGATCGATTGACAGACAGCCCTACAATAACACAAATATGTAATATGAATGTTTTGAAAAGCTATTTTTCATCTACATCATTTTCAAATGCCAACTTCTGCATAAATTTCACTTTTGTTTTGTATTACCATTTCTGTAATCTTTTAGAAAATGACCAAGACGTTCTGTAATTCTTTCAGTGATAAACATACAACAATATGAAGATCTGATAAAACCACCTACGTTATGTATTACCTAATTTGATCATTTTGTGTGGCATGTTGCTACATATGTTGTGAAAATTGAGCCATGTAAATCATAAAATACTGTATTTAGGTATGGTTTGATACGCAGATGTGAGGCTCAATATTGTTACTTATATTCACAGCCTGTCTCCACAGCTCTCCTACAGTATAATATGTGGCTGCCAATCAAGTCTCTCTCTGTCTATGTGCTTTTGATTGTGCCAGCATGTGTCAACACCGCACCAGCCGGTGTGTGTGAAGCGTTTGAAAAGGTATAGGCAGAGAGAGGAAAGAGTGAGGAGCCTAATCAGCCAATCAGGAAGCAGATTAGCAGGCTGGGTAGACTGCGGGGGGTGAGGTAGAGCTGTTACTACAGAGGAAAGATTTTCTTTTTTTTTTTTTGGCTAGCAACACAGCGACCAATCACAATCCCTAAACAGACCAAAACAACTTTATACACCAATGACCCTGTCTGGGTGTGTGCTTGTGTGTGTGCGGGGGTGTATGGGTGTGGAGAGAGGGTGAAAAATAAGACCAGGCAAAAACTGCCAGCTCCAGGGATTTTTGGCAGCTGCCCAATTCTGTGTGTGTGTGTGTATTAGTGTGTGTGTGTTGAAGTCAGTCTCTAAAGGAGATGGGCAGAGAGCGCACAAACTTCTCTTTTAATTTGACATGGTTCACCGTTTTGGCATGCGCTAGCTGCCTCTCCAAGTGTGTGTGAGTGTGTATGTGGATACGCACATTTGGACTTTGGTTGGGTGTGCATCTTTGTGTGTGTGTGTGTGTGTGTGTGTGTGTGTGTGTGTGTGTGTGTGTGTGTGTGTGTGTGTGTGTGTGTGTGTGTGTGTGTGTTTGGGTGAGTGACAGCTCTGACCTTTTCAATATGCCTGTTAAACCTGAGCTCTTGTCCCAGTGCAGACGTGCTTGTGTCAACTCCAGCACTCCTACATGAAGGTCAAACTCTCTCCTGTTGGAGTATTGGCACACGCACGCACGCACACACACACACACACACACACACACACACATGCACACACACTTACATACATAGTGTTTCCTGTCATGTTGTTCCCATCTTCTCTATAAATAATGTGCACTCTGCCCCCACTAGCATGTCCAGGCAATTACCACATCATACTGATGCATGTACTCTGCTCCCCACCAGGCAATAATTGTAGATTTAGTCATTCTCACTCCTTTTTTTCCCTTCCACCCTTCCTTTTTTCCCTTTCGGTGGCTGCAATTTTGCTGGTCTTGTTACCGTGGTCACCATTGTGGTGCTGCTGCTGCCATAGGATGAATCCCTGTGCAGGGTGTAGTTTTGATTGGTGGGATTTACGGCTGCTCATTAGGGAGGTAAATGTATGTTGTCTGACGGATGAAGTGAAAATCTTTTGAGTCCCCGTGGCTGATGGGACTAAATGGTTTCATTTATTTATGTGAGTGATGCAGTCTGATTGATGTTGCAGCTATTAAACAGCCATTGGTAAAAATAATAATCTGAATTAAGTAGACTTTAAAAGGATAATGGTCTTATTGTCTTATTGTCTGTGTATACAGAGCCTGATATATCATATTCCTCTGTGCCATAGAGATTAATTGTTGTCCAAATGAGCCACACCGTTGCATGTTTAATGCCATGAACATGGACACTGTTGTTTATTTTAATTCAATCCCACATACACCACATCCAGATATCCTGATGTTGTAAATACTAGAGCACCAAGTGTCTATTAATCAGTGGGCAACTTCGGGATCTGTAAAGTGAGGCCAATGCTGAAGAGCCTTAAATTTGCATTCTTTCTAATAGCCAGCAGGGGGCGACTCCTCTGGTTGCAAAAAGAAGTCTGATTGTATAGAAGTCAATGAGAAAATGAGCCTACTTCTCACTTGATTTATTACCTCAGTAAACATTGTAAACATGAGTTAATGGTCTCAATCATTAGTTTCAAGTCTTCTTCAATACAGCATGATGTTCATTTAGTAAATGATGGTCCCATTTAGAGTCAAATAGACCATAAAACAGGGGATGCTTTAGGGCGTGGCTACCTTGTGATTGACAGGTCGCTACCACGGTGTTGTCCAATCTGGGAGTTGTTTGTGTTTTCTTCTTACAACTTTAAACTTTTCGCGGTGTGTTTTCAGTTCATGAAAGTTAATTATAACCTGTTTGGTCGCCTAAAAATGTCTTATTCGGCGTTCGGTTGTACTTAGCTCCACCCTCTTGTGTCACTGTTTGCAAAAAGCCAAGATGGAGACGGCCAAAATGCTGAACTCGAGGCTTCATTAAGGCAGTCCACAAACCAATGGGTGACGTCATGTCGACTATGTCTACTTCTTATATACAGTCTATGGTATTAATCGACAGATGGAAAAAATACACACCAATACTGCTCTTTGAGTAATGTTGTAAATGTCAAACGCTACAATGCCCAGCTGTTGTAGGACACAACTTTTTTCTTTTACTTATTTTTTTAACAATGAAACTATGTATTAGTGTTCTGTTTTTAAAGAAACAGTTTGACATTTTTGGAAACACGCTTTCTTGTTGAGAGTTAGATGAGAAGATCACCACTCTCATGCCTTGACAGTAAATACTATAAGTTATCATCAGCGGCAAGTTAACTTAGCTTAGCTAAGACTGGTAACGGTTCAATGTATCCTCATACAACAGTTCGTATGATATTTTACGAAAAGTTCTTCCTCATTTTTCGTCCGTTTTCCTACAAATGTCCAGCAACACTTGTCAATTTCCGTTCATTACATGCATACAGTCCTTGCAAAATAAACATCCGTCTTCACAGGAAACAACTTGGTTAGGATTAGGCAACAGAACTGGTTTGGGTTAAAATAACTACGGAAGTGACGTAACTGAAATATGGAAGTTATTTGAACAGCCTCAACGGTTAGCTTTGTCTATTGGTCAAAATCTGCCAACTAGTACCTCTAAATCTCTCTAATTGACACGTAATATCCTGTTAATCCATACAAAAAAACTGAAGCTTAAAAACAACACTTTGTATGTTTACGGTCAATAGGTGCTGGACTATTTCTTTGCCGGTTGCAGTAACCTCTTAGAGTATCCACTGGTTGCCTGGCAACGTCACAGCGACATTAAGACTCCAGGTCTGGGGTTGAGTGCCACAAACGGGGTGGGAAGGTCAGAAAGTATTGAAAAACTGACTAAAGCACCGTTGGTCTTGGTCTTTACATAGAAAGATGTAGAAAATTGTATAACATAACGAAAATAACTCATAAGCGAGATGCATATTGAGAATAAAAAAGGTCAAAAAGAAAGATGAACTCACCGCAAGCAAGGTATAGAAACACACATAAGAACAATAATAAAAACAGGTGCAAGGTGAAAACTTCACAAAGCTGTACGTCTTCACAAGTCATATAAAAGATATATAGCTCGGGTGCTGCTCTCTGAAGCAGCTCCACGGACCGGAGTGATGGATGAATTATAGAATGGACGTGTGTGTGTACTTGTGTGCTCCTCCATTTTTACTCGAGTGTGAGTATAAGTATATATGTTTGCACCCCAGTGAGCGTGCCTGTGAATGAATGTGTACCCATTTCAGGCTGACTTGACACTGTATGTGTGTGTGTGTGTGTGTGTGTGGCCATCAATGTGTGTGTGCGGCTTTTGAACATATTTATATGCATGTACTTGTTTACATCCATTTCTGCCTATAGGTATATGTGCTTGTGCGGCTTTGTATTGGTGTGTGTGTGTGTGTGTGTGTGTGTGTGTGTGTGTGTGTGTGTGTGTGTGTGTGTGTGTGTGTGTGTGTGCGATCATCACACAGGGGAGATGCTCACAGTCCATTTGTCTGCGAGCACACTGACCATTAGCTGGCCACCATACATAATGTATAGCAGTGACCTTTCTGCACACTGCACCCTTAGGCCTATAAGCCATTGTTTGGTGTTGTATTGATTTTTACCCCCCTCATAGATGGAGACGGTGATTTGAGGGGAGAGAGACTGAGTGCCGCTGTGTCTGTTGAAAGGAGAGGGGAGGGCAGAGGCAATGGAGTGTAAAGAATTGAAAAGGCTCGCCATGGAGAAGGACACACACAGTGGCGCACACCTGTAGCCTCCTTTTCAGCAGAGTGACTGCTTGGAGGTCAGCACCCGTGTGAAAGACAGGGTCACGTTTAATAGTGTTGAATGTTGTGGGCCATACGAGTGCCACCTACACACAGCCCATTAGACAGAGTGGTGGTGAGCGCGAGGCTGCGCGGTAAACAATTTAAGTCCCTGAAAGATTTTCAACATTCATCAGGCTCGACTTGGTGGAGAAAAAAAAAAGGCACACAGTGAGGGAAAGGTGGAGGGCGTCGGGGTTTCCATCTGCACACCTTCCCTATAATCTGCCAGAATGTTCCTTATATCTCTCCTGCTCCAGCTGACAACTAAAGTGGAGGTACAACGAGGAGGAAAATGGGCTGAGAGAAATGTCTTGGTGCCCTACAGTGATGGATCTTTAGGCTGCCTGGCAGGGGAGGGATTTGAATTCAACATCACTTAGTTGTTACCCAGAAGGCCAGTTGTGGATCCGTAGGAGGGCTGGAGCTGTGATCAGGCCCGTTGCTCCGACACTCGCCTACAATGCTAAAAATACCACGCTAATTTGTCAGAGAGAGGGTGACATCTTACCGGATGTGATCTGGTTGAACAACATTCTGTCATGAATTCAGTGTCATTATATTGGACAACATTGCTGAATATGTTCTTCAGCCTTCAATATTAAAACTACTACGAGGATCTTTAATTTAGTGTTGATTTTGGCGGTCCCTGTGGACAAAAGTGATAGTGTTTCCGAGCACCAGACTCCCTTTAGAAAACCTTTCATTTTACTGCAGCAGGGTCTGACAGTCTGCCCCGTGTAGTCCTGGTTCTGGTTCTCCCGGGCCTCCCTTCCCTCTAGCGGGCCCAGCAATACGGCCTAGGCCTGGGTCTGTCTGCTGGATGCCCCGCTGGAGCCTGAGCTGAAGGATTTCGCGTGGAATCCGACGCGGTGGCACCGATAACAAGCGTTACAGGACCAGTGTGTAACAATTAGCGGGATCTATTGATATTAATAAGTATGTTTTCTTTCGTGTATAATCACCTGAAAAAAAGAATCCTGTTTTCGTTTACCTTAGGATGAGTCATTTATACTGTATGTACATAGGGAGCAGTGCAACATGGCGGACTCCGCATGTTTCTACAGTAGCGGATTATGGACAAACCAAACTCCGTTCATTTTTCCTACTTGGGCCAGTGTCAACAATATTACTCGCTCCCGTCACCACCTCTCTCTCTCTTGCTTCACCACTCACTTCCCACGTACACACACACTTTACGCACTCTACTCTTACAACAACTGGCTCTAGAGAGGGCCATTCACGTTTTCACGTCGGCCACCGTATAGCAATCCTACACACTTGGCACACGGGAGAAGTTGTTATCTGCAACGTCACCGCTAGATACTGCCAGATCCTACACACTGTTCCTTTAAGAATAACTATATAGAAATATAATAAGATAATAATCTTCTCACTGATGGTTTCATTTACCTACAGTAAGTAGGGCATATAGAGGCATCAGTATTAAATTGAGACTATTTCATAACCAGTTAAAAGTTTCCTCACAGTAATTTTAATGTGACGACATGATACATCCTCTCAGCCCACGCTGTGTTTAACAGATACAGCACCACATGAATTGCTCTACCACTGTTGTATGTGTTGGAAGGAAGCTGAGACCTGTATTTCCTCAATAAGGTTAATTTCATTCAAAATCATTTGGAGTCATAATTCTGGCCACCTGGCAAGTCCAATATTCAATTTCCTTGTCGTTTTTAGTCTCGACTAACTCATGAGGGAAATATGTCTGTTTAGCTGCTAAATGCTCCGCTATAGGTTCGACAGCTATAGTTGCTAATTTTGTTTGTCTGCAGTTTGGTGCTGGCAGGTAGTGTAAAGTGAATGGTGAGCGAACGAAAACAGTAAAGTTGCGACCCATAAAATCAAAACAATGAGCTGAAAGATGCTAAAATATAACGCTGCAGAGGGAACTGCAGAGGTTGGTGATAATTTTCTGCAAGCAAACCGTTTGACATTGTTTTCTTCTATTGCAGCTTTAAGTAGATAATAGCCAGCTTAAGTTAAACTTCCCTTGTAACCGGAAAACTTTAATTCTCATTGTTCACTCCAGAACATTTTTGAGAAAAGTGAAATGTACAGTGTTTGTTTTGCTGCCTTCTAGTGCCGTTGGAAGTATTAAAATCACAAGTCGGGATCACACGATCAACGAAGCAATGCAGGAACTTTTACACTAAAGTGAAAATCCTCTCTATGTACCTCTATATCTACGTATGTTCCTCCTGTAACCCCTCACCAAATGACCACCGATACTGCCGAGCACATCAGTCAAATTGTTAAAAAAATCAAACATAATCCCTTACAGGTATTTATTATTGTCTGTTTTGATTCATGAATAAACTGTAGTAAGTGTAATGGCTAGTAAAGCCATCTTGACTGAGAGAGAGAAATGTGACACTGTAAAGCCGACACTAATGCAGCGCTGATCACTCGGTTAACAGAGGGAGAAAGAGGGGGGTGGGGAGGGGAGCGTGCTGAGGGTAGAAAATAAGTGGCATCCCGCAGAGCTTTCTAATTCCTCCAAGAGATTGACACCTGAATGTGCTTTCATGCAGCAAACCACTGGGTGGCAACACCCTGCCACCCGCCACCCCTCACCCCCCAACACGAGCCTTTTCCCTTTTTCCTCTCCATCCGTTTTCCCCCCGTAGACTCTCGCTCACCTCACGCATGTGACAATGCATAAAATATCCATCTTAATGAGACATGTACTCTAATATTGACGTTTTAAAATGTTTATTTGGGGAAACGGCATGTTCTCGCTTTGCTTGAAGTGCGTTTGGATGCATCACAAGTAGATTTGAGAGCCCATTAAAAGCATGGGGGAACTTGCAGGCTGCGTCAGAAAAAATTACATTTGAATTAATGGTATGCCGTTAATTATTCAGTTAGCGCCATAAAGTATTCAAGCCTCTAATTTTTAGCACATTATGTTTATTAAATCATTATGTGATTATGGTAATCATAAGGCAATCACAGTGTGGTTATCATGCACTTTTGACACCTTATTAGGAGAGAATGTAGCAGAGAAAAGTTCCATTATTTTTGAAAAGAGCAGCAGATCACTCCAAAGTTCGTTCAAGAAAAGAAATGATGATGAGTTGATTTGCATTGGAATTGAGTGGAACTATATTATCCTGTTGCCAAAACTGTATCAAGTAGATCGCAACAACCCAAAACTTCCCGAGATGTCTGTAAATGTCATCAAATTTCTTTTCCATCTCTTGTGCAATGTGCTCTACAATCTGGGCACATGAATGGTCGGATCGGTTGCACCGTTCATAATCGGAATCAGCTTTGTGTAAGGCAACCTTTCTATGGCAACAGTAAAGGCCCTGTACAAACATCTGTCTCCTTAAACATACTGGAGCTGAGTTCTGCAACTTTGATTTGGAAGCACTTCCTTTTGTTTGAGCTCTGCTATTTCAACAGCTTGTTTATGAGCAATGCTGTCGAGGTTTATGTAAAAAAAAACAATTGCGCAAGTGCTTTCAAATGGAACTACCTACAGTCCCATTGATCCAGTCATCCGCCAACTGCACTCCAACCTTTTCTCAGAAAGTAAGAAAGGCTTCCTTTAGACAAGGCATCCAAGACAATCCTCCTTTGCAAACAGCCAGCCGATTAGATTGCTATCAGGCTATTAAATGGGTGTTATCGGTTGCTATAAGCACCATAGATGTTGGTCAATAGGGACTTACTACACCCAATAGTAGGTTTTATCATCTAGTCACATGATAGATCACCAAAAGAAGGTATAAAAGAGCACGGCAGTGACCTTTAGTGACCATAGTCATTATGACTCCATGATCCCATCAACCCATCAATCGCCCCCATATGGAGTTTCAGGCACTCTATACTACAGCGCCTCACTTCCGCCAACAGCCAGGGGTTTCTCTCCTTCCAGGATCTCCACTGTTTGTGCCTCCAGTTTCATGGCAGTCACTCCATTGTAGCAGTCACTCCATTGTAGCAGTCCCTGCCTCCTCATCCTGCTCTTCTTCTGAACTGTCCAAGTGTGTGGTGGTCCCACATTCAGCAGCATCAGATCTGGTAGCAGAGCTACAGTAGCATCCTCCATAACTCCAATGCTATCTATGTGAATTCCAGTTGTCTAAAGCTATTTTTGTTTATTTGTGAAAAAAACAAAACTAGCCAGGTTTGTAGACCAAGGGGGCAACTCCAGGGTCTGAAAAGTGAAGCATTACATTCTTTCTAATAGCCAGCAGGGGGCGACTCCTCTGGTTGCCAAAAGAAGTCTGATTCTATAGAAGTCTATGAGAAAATGAGCCTACTTCTCACTTGATTTATTACCTCAGTAAACATTGTAAACATGAGTTTATGGTCTCAATCGCTAGTTTCAAGTCTTCTTCAATACAGCATGATGTTCATTTAGTAAATTATGGTTCCATTTAGAGTCAAATAGACCATAAAGCAGGGGATGCTTTAGGGCGTGGCTACCTTGTGATTGACATGTCGCTACCACGGCGTTGTCCGGTCTGGGAGTTGTCCGTGTTTTCTTCTTACAACTTTAACCCTTTCACGGTGTGCTTTCTGTTCATAAAAGTTAATTATAACCTGTTTGGTCGCCTAAAAATGTCTTTTTCGGCCACCAAAGATGAAACCAAGATGGCGACTGCCATAATGCCGAACTTGAGGCTTCAAATTGTCCACAAACCACTGAGTGGCGTCACGATGACGTTGTCCTCTTCTTATATACAGTCTATGCAGCACCCGCCTTTTTTCATGGTATAGCTAGTCTACACTACTACTTTCTGTTCAATATATTTTAAAGATAATGTCAGCTGATACATGTGCTGGCTTTTTCTTCTAAATGTGTTTGAACATTTGCAGCTCGCACCTTCTCAACAGGTAAAGTTTGCTTAACATTCTACTGTGCACCATGGTGGATATCTTGGCAGTGAAGTGCAGCCATACTGTCATTCACAAGAGAATATCATGTGTAGTTCTTTGGAAAAACATGTTTCTTTTACCCTATTTATCTCATCAATAATACTTTTACATTGAAAAATGTATAATTTGTATTATTTTTTTATTAACGACCCTGACAGATGTATGATTTTACTGCTTTCATGGCAGCTCAGCTCCCACTTAACTCGAACCCTGACTTCTCTATCACACACATTCTACCTGTCATCTTGTCTTTGTTGTTTCATCATCTTCCTCTCTTGTAAGTTTTTTATCATTCATGTGTTGTCCTTCTGCTATTTTCCCGGTTTGTTCTCATTCATCTTGTGTCTCCATTGAAGGTGGACAAGGAGGGAGGGAGGGATGGTGGGAGGGAGGTTGAGGGGACTGAAGAGCTTCACAGCGGGCCTCCGCTCCATTTATCAACATCAGGATTTCACAGCGCGACGCCTTAAAAGCCAACTCAGAAACCTCTCTGCTCCCCCTGCGAACAAAAGCAGAAAGAACCCAACTTAAATGCGAAACCCTGCCTTTCCTTTTCACGCTGAGTTCACCTTTTCACCAATAGGTACTTTTCGGCGCGCGACTACATGAGGTTATTTTCCTTTCAAAAGAGATGACAGATAAAAATAAGGGAGAGAGGAACATTTACCGAGCCTCTCTCCGCGGCCTTGACGCTTTGCTATTTGTGTAAAAAGGCTTTTTTAGAAAATATTTATTAATTGTATTCACTCCGTTTCCTTTCTCCCGTTTAGTTTTTTGTCTCTATCTCGGCCCTGGCTTTCATGGTGCGCTGCGGTGTTTCGCCATGACAAGCCGAATCAAGGCTAGAACACTAAACACCTCTGTATGACATCTATTCAGCCTCCTCTGAGAAGCCGTTTACCCGCGATATTCTTCAGCTCTGTGAAGAGTTGGCAGATAGAAAGAGCCAAGGGTTTCCATTGACCTTCCTTGATACATACTGTACTGAACCATTGTGTGCGTGAGTGTGTGAGTGTGTGCGTGTGTGCGTGTGTGTCTCTCTGTGTGTGCATGTTGTCATTACTGGGTCCCTTCCACATTTAGCCCTCCATATGGCTTATGTAGATAGCTTTCTTTGGGTCATGTCTTGGCTCGGCTTTAATTAGTGGATTTGCTGCTAATAGATGGAGCTAATTAACAGGGATTGGGCTCTTGCACGTTTGCCACTGTTCCTATCTGTGTGTGTGTGTGTGCATGTGCACGCTCACATGTGTGCGAGCTGACATGCTTCTGTCTACCCGACGATGGAGACAACGGATGCTGTCACCTTGGTAACCATGTAAAATGGATTCCAGGGGTGGAATCAGCCCGAGCCAATTAGACATAGACATGCTATGGAGATGGCAGGGCGCACACAGATACACACTCACAGTCTGTGTCGCTCAGCCTTTCTCTCTCTAACCCTTTCACACACACACACACACACATGGAGGCAGTCAGACAGCGTCTTGCCCCAGGCAGTGTGGATATGACCATCATAATCACATCATCCCCCCTGATAACAATAACTCTGCTCAGGGATGCAAATAATCTGTGTGTCCACATATCTTATTATTGTAATCAATAATAACGAAGCATCTCAACACACACACACACACACACACACAAAAATAACACCCCTGTCACCCTAATGAGAAAGTATAGCCTATTACCATGCTCTGTGTGTTGTTGGTGTGTGTGTGTGTGTGTGTGTGTGTGCGTGTGTGTGTGTGTGTGTGTGTGTGTTTCAGCAGCTGTGTCCCCCTTCTTTAAAAAGCGAGGAGATCAAAACGGAGCAAAGGGCTCACGCGGCGTAGAAACTAATTTACTTTAAAAAAAAAAAAAAAAAAAGTAATTCTGCCGGCTGAGTTTCTCTTTTTTCCCCCTCTCCGTCAAGTAGCCCCACTCTTTATCAAAAGCACAGTGATTGAGAAACAGGCCAAATGTGCAGGGAAGGATTGAACACATGCTTGGTTTTGATCCGCCACGCGTGGCTTTTCCCAAAAGCAAACCGGTGACCCATATGCATTCTCGTTGCTCCCAGCCCGTCCTGATGAAATGACCACAATATTACTGCTGACTTTGTGATAACACTGTGTTACTTATGTCAAACACACACACACACACACCCTCAGTGTGTGTTTGTGGACCAGTGGGTGGGGTAGGCTGACACACTCGCAAGTGTCGATAAGTGACTGTAAGTGATGTGTGTGTGTGTGTGTGTGTGTGTGTGTATGTGTGTGTGTGTGTGTGTGTACGCTGATAAGTGTTGATAAGTGAGAGTGTGTGTGTGGATGATTGCTGATTTGTGGCAGGATGTCTATTGTTAATGAAATCCTTTGTGTCCCTCTGATTGGCTCATCAATCAAACAGCAGTTCGCATATTACCCATAACCCCTTTCTGCTCTCTCCAGGTGGCGGATTACAATGTGACACATGCACATGTGTACACACGCGCAGACGCAAACACGTGGTGGAAAGACCAAACCTAGTCATATTCACTCGCACACACACACACACACACATACACACACGCACACACACACAGCTGTGTACTTCTGTCTTTGTGAGGACACTCATTGACATAATGCATTCCAAAGCCCCTTACCCTAACCGTAACCATCACAACTAAGTGCATGACCCCAACCCTTACACTAACCCTAACCTAAACCTAATTCTAACCTGGACCTTGAAACGAAGTTTGAACCCTCAGCCAGGCCTTTGAAGGTCTGTTCGAAGGTGGAGGACTGGCCAAAGTGTCCTCACTTTCCAAAAATGTCCTCACTCCGAAAGTCTAAAATTCGAATTGGTCCTCACAACGGTAGCTGTACAAGAACATATACACACAAATGTACACACTCATAAAAAAACACTCAAAAATACACTTAAACAAACACAAGCATATGTACAAACACACATACACATGCATAGACGGTCTCTAACAGATATTGGCATGTGCCAAAAGGCAAACTTACTCATACTTTCTCACACACAAACACACACAGACACACACACACACACGTACATACATGTGTACAAACACACGCACACACATACACGCACGTCTTTGCATTTACACATACCGTACATAAACACCCTTCGGCCTCGCTAAAAGCTTTACGTCAGTAGTTTCCCCCAATGTCGCTGTCATCTCAATATCCATCCACAGGATGAGGGAGACAATGAGACAGTGAATGCATCATCTGCATTAATTTCTGCTTGATTCAAAGTGTCGTGGCTAAAGAGGGCAAAAGGAGGGGCGGCGGAGTGGGAGGAGGAGGAGGTGGAGGCGAAGGAGGGGAAAGGGAGGAGGAGGAGAGGTAGATAGACAGGAGGAATCGAGGGGGGGAGATGTGAGGAAGAGGGAGAGAGGGCCTTGGGGGACACCTCGCCGCGGCTGGCCCCGGGGCTATAGGAGAGAAACACACACACACTCTCGCATATCCACCGAGATTAGCAACGACAGACACACACACACACACACGAGTGCACATAATCACATTCACACATATGCACGCTCATGCAGAAAAAAAGCCACAGACATAACGAGGTAAACGTCCCAAACAGTGGTCGTGAAATCAAATGAGGATACAACAGAGACGCAGCGGTAGTGTAATGTACACATGTATAGTCATGTACAGATTGGATTGTATGTAATATTTCAGGCCTGGAGGCAGAATAAAGGCAAGAGGGAATTAGAGGCTTCCATCAGATATTCGTCAGGATGATCAAATCAGTGAGGTTTTGTCTTTAAAAAGGTGGTGACAAACATAAATACAGTGATGTAGAGTAACTAAACACACTTACTCAAGTACTCCACATAAGTATAATTTGATTATTTTCAACTTTATGCTTCTACTCCACATCAATATTGTGCTTTTTACTCCACTACGTTTATCTGACGTCTTGAGTTACTGGTTATTTTGCAGATGTAATCAGTTCATAGCATATAATGTATTGTAGTGGATACCTGTAGTGGCTTCTAGGGATAGGCGGATCTATACTATGGTATCGATACTCACAAGCTACTCATTTGGTATCGATTCCTTTAAAAAAAATACCAATAATAAAATGATATAAATACAAATGTGAGTGGCTGCATTCACTTCCAAACATTTTCACTGCTTTTTTTTAATGTTTGTGGCAAAACAACCCCCGACATATTTAGCTGGCCCGTGTCACATGACTGTGGAATCCATGCAACATCAGAACCTAGCGCACGGCGATGCACAGTCGCATGCTTCCAAATCAAACAGGAGGGATTAGCAGAAAGGAGACGTAGCATGGTGCAGTGCTACTTTTCACCTGTAGATAAAAAATACAGTAAGATGCACTATTTGTGACAATAAATTGTCACAAACAGCAACACAAGTAACCTCTTGAAACATTTAAAAACAACACACCCTGAAAGTTATAAGGAGGGTTACTATTTAAACATAGTAGTTCTGTAAAATACTATATATAATATAATATAATAATAGAATATTTTTAACACTTTTTGGCACAAACATTTTTATTTAATAGTTCTCATATTTGCTTTTGCAATAAGTTTGTTATTAATGGCCGGTATGTTGCCTTTGAGACCAGTACTGCCCAGTTCTTACAAAAAAAATAATAAAAATAGCAAAACAAAATACTATATAAATAAAAAATATATATAGGATAAATCAAACACTCAGAACAAATTCTAAATATCACATACACTATCAAACAGCAAATAAAGTAGATAAAATTTGCTCCAACTCAACCAGCGACAACATAAAAATGCTGCGTATCTGTAATAATACTCTAATGGTCATACTAACGGGCTGTTTTCTATAATAAATACTTACTTTTGATACATTAAGTACATTTTGCTGATAATATTTTTTACTTAAGTAACATTATGAATGCAGGACATTTACTTGTAATAGAGTACATGATGGTACTTTTACTTGAGTCAATGATCTGAGTACTTCTTCCTCTATTCTATATATATATATATATATATATATATATATATATACAGTATATATAAGGGAATATGTCCGAACTGGAAACCTACTCGTCTACTGTATATTCAGCCTTCTGAGCATCAGTAGATGAAGGAAGGAGAAAAGAGGAAAAAGGTGAAATATTTTGTTCCTAGTGTTGCATTTGATGTCACACTGCAGTGAAATTGAAAGTTTTTATAGGACTGGAGGGACAGAAGGGATTATTCCAAAATGTGATGGTGTTATTGGTTTGAAATTTTCAAGTACATCTACTGATATGTGATGTAACAACTACGAAAAGCATCATGTCTTCCTGGCAGAGGGGGTAAAGTAATGGAGTTTCAAGGTACAAACACGGAGGAAAATTAGATTTTTGGCATGAAATGTTCTGCATTAGGATCCGAAAATAAGATGACAAGGTGCAAAATTCATTTTCACTTCATTTTCTCTTTCGACCCGTCTGTAGCGAGAAGCAGACAGGCGTCTTCTTCCCTCCTGCCTTCTCCCGTCCTCCCCTCTCGTCCAACCTCTTGTTCCATCCACATCTCCACTTTTTCGTCTCAACAGCCTGTCAGCTCCGGGACATAGTTATGACTCATCTGTCTGTCACATCCAAGATGCCAGACAAACAGACAGCCAGAGAGTCCGTCTTTATCTCCGGAGAGTGAATCACAATTTGGTGCTGGACGCCTCGTCCAAAATCAGGCAATCTGTGCTGTCTGCCCCCCCACCAAACCCCCTTGACTAGACAGTTGGCAGTTTGCTTGATTACAAATACTTTATTGTGGCTGATCAATATGATGCTGATTGGCAGAGGGAAGCACTTCTTCTTGAAGTTTGATCCGTTTCTATTCTATAAACTTTTATAAATTATTATTACAGGTTTCAGTTAAGCGTACTATGAAGATTATATCTATATATATTATATTAATATTATATATATTATATTTTCCATGATGGTGTAACACTGTTTCAGAGGCCTTCCAACACTGACAAAATGTCTGGCAGAAAAACAGAATATTTGTAATATTTTATATATATATATATAGGGTTCTGGCACGACCATCATCCAAAAACAAAAGTCAAACTGATATCAAAATAAATTTTTGCTAAGAAATCAGTACATATATAAATATGTATATATATACTTTATATATAACTTTGTATTTGTTTGAACATGTTATTACCAAAAAGATTATTTAGGAGAGCGGCCCGTAATTGGTCTTTAGTGGATGCAAGTTTTTGGTTCCGACTGACAATGCTGGTTCTGTAATTTGATTTGGTGTAATATGTATGTGGATTAACTCTAAAAATAGTTTGTAATACCACTTGACAAACAGATAACCAGCTGGGGACTGATGTTGGTAGCTGTTGATCATTAATGGATTAGGTAGAAAACCACATAAGCCGATATGTTTATCCTTTACCATGTTTTTCATACTTGAACCACAACAAGATAATGCTCCCACAAGCACTTGAACTGAAACTGTTAAACTTATTTTTTAGGGCTGTCAAAGTTAACTAATTTTTTTAACGCATTGATGCAACTTGCAATTTTTAGAGTGTTGCAGGCTCAGTTTTAAAGCTAGAGTGAAGATACCGGCATCATTATCGCCAAGGACGCTAAATAACGCTCTAAACTTCCGCTACATTTTGGCGAGGAAAAACTGGCATGGCCATTTTCAAAGGGGTCCATTAACCTCTGACCTCCAGATATGTGAATGAAAATTGGTTCTATGGGTACCCACGAGTCTCCCCTTTACAGACATGCCCACTTTATGATAATCACATGCAGTTTGGGGCAAGTCATAGTCAAGTCAGCACACTGACACACTGACAGCTGTTGTTGTCTGTTGGGCTGCAGTTTGCCATGTTTTGATTTGAGCATATTTTTTATGCTAAATGCAGTACCTGTGAGGGTTTCTGGACAATATTTGTCATTGTTTTGTGTTATTAATTGATTTCAAATAATAAATATACACATACATTTGCATAAAGCAGCATATTTGTCCACTCCTATGTTGATAAGAGTATTATATACTTGAAAAAACTCCCTTTAAGGTACATTTTGAACAGATTAAGCAATGTGAAACGATTAAATATTTGAATCGCTTGACAGCACTATTATTTTTTATTGAAGGTTATTTAAAAATGTAAAATAATATTTCCTCTGTGTTTCACTCTGGCCAGCAGGGGGCTGAACCCCCCTTCTTGCACTAATGCACGTATATGTTTTGAAAGTGTGAATCCAAATATTCCATTGTGCGTGAAGTCTATAGCTCTTATTACATAAGACATGGCAGACCTACATGGACGCTTATATATGTGGTAAAAAATGGCCAATTCTTATGCACGTAAAATTATGCAAATAGTATTTTTCAGTCACCACCACAGCACAAGGTTTCTTTAAATGAAAAGGCGAGCACTGGTCTTGACATTGGCCGTAGCCCACAGCAGTTCAGGTTGAAGTATTACACATAATCCACCTCTTGTGGTTTTATATGGCATTTCTGGAAAAACCGCATCTCCCATGATCCTTTGCCAAAGTGGCACAGCGACAAATGACTATTGGGGGGTCAGTCTATAACCCTCTCGTTTGAAGCTGTGTTGTGAAAATAAGAAGCGTGTGGATCTGTGCGTTGGTTGCATGAGTGTGTGTGTGTGTGTGTGTGTGTGTGTGTGTGTGTGTGTGTGTGTGTGTGTGTGTGTGTGTGTGTGTGTGTGTGTGTGTGATGGCCTACGGCGAGCACTGTGAGGTTTTCCAGCCCACGCTGAGCCGACTCTGGTTGGACCGGCGAGGCTCAGTGTGACCTGCCAAAACACACAGCAGCCACACCAACAGTGAACTCTGTATGGTCAGGGACGGAGGGATGGATGGATGGAGGGATTAGCGTCGGAGAAGAGAGGGAGGGGTGGAAAGTGAGGTATGAAAGAAGCAGGAAAGGAATGGAAGAGTGAGGCGAAGACAGGAGGAGGGCAGAAGAAATCCATCATGGTCACGAAAATGTGCACACACAGTCAGCTGTGACGTGTGTGTGTGTGCTCAGTAATGACAGAGTGACTGATGTAGTTCTGGTCTCAATAGGTATATACCCTGTACTTAAGAATCCATTTAAGCTTGTAAAAGCACTCACCCATAAAACTTTAGGTTCTGAATGTGTGTGTGCGCTATAGGGCAGTGTCACTATTTGTCTTCTGATTGCGTGTGCAAGTCTTTGCTCATTAACTTTGATTGCAAGGGCGAGTGGCGGGCGTTTTGACGAACAAAAACAACAGGTTGGCCTATGTCGCGAACTTTGCAATACGTGGGAGGTGAAAGGGAGCGAGGTGATGGAGAGTGGAATACAGAGAGGAGACGAAAAAGAGACTAAAGGAGGGGAGGAGGCGGTAGTAAATAAGTGCCTTTCAGTCTTAGATGAGCGGGGACTCTGACAGCGCCGAGAGTCCGACAGCTAAATGGCTCACTCAAGACAGAGGAGGTGATGGAGGAAGAATAGCAGGAGAGGGAAAAAAAAAGGCATAAAAAAACAAACATGTGAAGTCAGCCGTGTAACTGTTTCTATCACCAACCAGACTGACTCTCATTGTGTTTATTAACATATATTTGTTAAGGAGGTGCTAGCAGACAGCCACTTAATCATTTTCTGTGGTTAGAAGTTGAAGATTGAATATCAACTTTTAAGTAAAGATTTCAATAAGTCAAATCACAGATGGTTATAATTATCATTATTGTACCTCAGCATAAACTCCCCAGTAGACTGTTGCATTAATCTTAATTAATGACTGATTTAATGCACCACCCGGTGAGCATGCTAAGTGACACACCCACAATGTTCTTGACCTGTACAGTAGGGGTACGCTTGGTCTGGCTAAATGCTAACATGCTCATGGTGACTTCTGTGTTCACTGAGGAACGTTTAACTTCAGTGAGGTGTGTGCGTGGACTTTCTGCTGTTTGAGACTGTTAATCCGTGATGTGACAGTATAGAACCTCATGTAACTCAAAACGTTCTGAATTTCAGGAGCGCAGTGGGACCAGAGAGGCTGAGTGGACTGGTTATACTGGTGACAGAGAGGCAGATTGGACTGGTTATATGCTTTGAGAATGAACGAGAAGGGAAGTTGAACCAGGAGCAGATTGTGGAGGACTTCACGGTGCTGCTCAGACAGGTGAGTACAACAACACACTGCTCAACTCTCCAGATGAGGACGTCAACAACCACTTTGTTGCAACGTAGTTGTGTGCGCGCGCTATGCGGTGTGTAAAAAACATATAAATATGGTAAAAACTGCGCAGTCTCTCCTTTTGTTGTATATTGTGTGTTTGTGGCTGCAGCCACTGTGGAGTTTATATTGTTTATACATGATGTCCACGTTGTCTGCTGTGCCGGCCCTGACCGGGGCGAACTGTCCTCAGTGTGTCAGGGATCTGCGGCGATGTCGGCAACCCACCCGATCAGTCTTGAAACGCGGAACCCATCTGAATAAACTCTTTACTAGAGCTCAAAGTTATGAATAGATCTAGCCTCTTAATTTCCCTTTCAAAGTGCACCAGATTGTCTTTAACAGAACACTGTATTATGTCATTCAAAGCTGGATGCCCCCCACCCACTACAAAACTTATTTTGTCGCCGCTGACACATTACGAACAGATTATCTAAGCTTTATATCAAATGAAATACAATCTGAAGTAGGTCAGTCTCCTTTGTGTGATGCTGTTAAGGCGCCTCGATTTGACATTTCCATACATTCCATTCATTAATAAGGCTTTATGTGTGTGTCTCTCCCGTGACTTATGGCATGCTGCATCATATATATATATATAGGAGCCTTTGCCGGCTCCCTCTTGTATGTCCTTTTAACATCATTGTAAGTCTCGTTAACAGACGCTGACATCCGACAGAGCCGGTAGTCAAAGTTACATGCTTTGTGCAATTTTTCAATGAAACCTCGCAGTTTATGTATAGCGAGAATACTTCTAATGTTATATTGTAGGATCTTTCAATGCGTTGTAAAGTGTGGCGATGCAGAGCCCGTTCCAGGAATGTGATAAAGAGGCTCGGGTTGTGGCAATCACAATGTCCTTATAGGCCAGACTTATAACCTTTTACTCCACAACTGACAGACAGAGGAGGACTCTGTGTGTGTGTGTGTGTGTGTGTGTGTGTGTGTGTGTGTGTTGCAGAGGGCAATACGTGCACACTGTCGCCTCATACTCTCAGCCACATCCATAACTTTTTATTTCCAGCAGTCTGCACTTCTCCTCATTGGTATAATTTACTGCTGTTTTATGCAGCGTGTCCTACGGGTCGTCCAAAGTTTAACACCTCTGTTAGATTTTAATGCCTCTGTGACTGGAGCTGTGTGAACCTTTACTCGCGCCATACTGCTGGCCGAGTTCAGGGAACTCTCTTTATTTGTTCTCTATGCATCTCTAACACCCTGTTTTCCTTTTGAGTCGTATTAGAGGAAGCAAGTGAATTTCACAATCAAGAAAAATCCCTCTTTCCTGCATCTTAAGTGTTTAATCTTCGCTTCATCTGGGTAACCGTGAGAGATCATTTTGTGTATTTCTTTAATTTCCACCCTTTGGCACATAACGTTGAGAACATCAGCAATTATATTGTCAATAGCTGGGTTTTCCTCCAAGTCTTTTATGAGGTATTGAATTAGACAGACTGAATGGAAACAGTAGAGCTCCAATAAAAAAAAAAAGTTTTACACTTGCTTAAGGCAAACACATTTATGATAATGAATATATCATGCAATCAGATGGAATAGAATTGCAAGTAGGCTTGATCTAGCATAAGGAAATGTCTGTAAATGGTCCAGAAAAGGCAAATAAAAGAATAATGAGGACATCTTCTTCTTAGAAAGACCATTTCAATGATTGATGGGGTTTTTTCTGACAAACAAGTGGAATCATTAGAACATAGTAGAACAAGTTCACTGCATTAATTCAAGTACATGTGATTTGTGAAATTGTTCTCAGCTTAACAGAAATGCAGTTGTGAGCTGTGATAGTACAGTTGTCACTTGGTTAAAATCAGTGGGTAACCTCTGGGTCTGAGAAGTGAAGCCAATGCTGAAGTGCCTTAAACTTGTATTCTTTCTAACAGCCAGCAGGGGGCGACTCCTCAGGTTGCAAAAAGAAGTCTATGAGAAAATGAGCCTACTTCTCACTGGATTTATTACCTCAGTAAACATTGCAAACATGAGTTGATGGTCTCAATCGCTAGTTTCAACCTTCCACCACGGCATTGTGGGAGTTGTCCACGCTTTCGTCTTAGAACTTTAACCCTTTCACAGCGTGTTTTCAGTTCATGAAAGTTAATTATAACATTTTGGTCACCTAAAAATGTCTTAAAAATGTTCAGTTGTACTTAGCTCCACTCTTTCGTGTCACTTCTGGTTGCAAAAAACCAAGATGGCGACGGCCAAAAACCAAGATGGCGACAGCCATAATACCGAACTCGTGGCTTCAAAACGGCAGTCCACAAACCAATGGGTGACGTCGAGGTGACCAGGTCCACTTCTTATATACAGTCTATTGTATTAATCCACTGCTGGAAAAAGTCTCCAAAATGCACACTATTTACTGCTGTTTGAGTAATGTTTGCCAAACGCTACAGTGCCCAGCTGTTGACATTTTTTTTATCAATGAAACTATGTATTTGTGACTTGTTTTTGAAGGAATTTAACATTTTTGGAAATACGCTTATTTACTTCCTTCATTTTGGTCACCCAGAAATGTCTTAAAAATGTTCGGTTGTATTTAGCTCCACGTTCTCGTGTCATGTCTGGTTGCAGCCAAGATGGTGAAGGTCAAAAACCAAGATGGCGACCACTAAAATGCCGAACTCGAGGCTTCAACTGCAGTCCACAAACCAATGAGTGACGTCAGAGTGACTACGTCCACTTCTTATATACAGTCTATGGTTTTACTACTATTAAATAACTGTTTTCCCACGTATACCAAGCACTAATCTCAGACACCAGATATAAGATTTTGACTTAACATATAGAAATGCTTTCATAACTGCTTCTGTGCATAGCCAAATTTGCACTTATACTGTCTGGAGGAGGAACTTTAATACAATAAATCAAGAGGTGTCAGAGAGTTGCTACAGTTTGGCCTCATTTGGGTTGCTGTGTAGCAGCACAATGTTTACACTTCCCTGTTCCTTCTCTCTTATTATCTTCCCTTCAATTACACCTGAATAGCTGGAAAAGTGTGTCACCACAATAAAAGCGAGCGTGTATGTCATCCCACATTGTGTTATATACAAAAGCTCTAACAGGAGGTTTATTTATTGCTCATAGCTGAGAGCTGCATGTGCCAACTTTGCTCTTCACCGCATGCAGCAGCTGCCTGGCTGCACATGTCAGCCAGACTTGACATAACTTTACTCTGTTCTTGCCTTTCATTCTTTCACTCCATGCCTCTCCTTGCCACCCCAAGGCAGAGCAAGGCGATGAGGGCTCCCAGTGAAAGCAATGATCAAAAGTAGCACTCGGATGCCTACAGGTTTCCCTGACATGAGAGGAGATTGTGGTGGTGGTGGTGGGGAGGGCGATGGCGGAGTGGGGGTTTTGGAGGGTGGTGGGAGGAGGTGAGAAAAGGAGGAGAGACACACCCATTACTTGTCAAGCCCGAGTGGAGATGGGATACCTCAAGATTGGGTGAGATGTATAGAGGGAAGGATGGTGGTGGTGGTGGTGGTGGTGCAGGAGAGGATGAAAGGTTTGAGGCATGAAAGGAAGGCAGACATGGGGTGAAAAGAGGCGGAAAAGAGAAGTGAAGGAGAAAAAAGGACGAGAGAAAGTTGGGTTGAGCAAAGCGCGACATGAAGGGGGGGAGCCGGGGGATCGTCTTGAGTTGAAAATCCGTCATAGGTGAATAATTGAAGACAGGCTCAGCTGCCTACACTCATACAGTAAAGTCAAAGGCAGAGGTGGGGATGCATATGTGCACGGCTGAGGGAAAAACCGGAGCGGAAAATCTCTCTGTAATGAGGAAATTCTTGACTCAGTATAATAATATTCCCCCAGTTTGGAGAAAATCTCATTCCTCAGCACTCATCCACACCCGCTGCCTCTATTTCACTTTCCTCAGAGTGGATCTGATAGCCCCCGCATAGCAGAGCGGTGTTAACCCAATAACAAGCTGATAACTCCTGGCCTCTGTGATATGCACTGGAGTATGACAGTGACACCCGCGTGTGAGTGCAGCTTTTCTGTTTCGATAGGGTTTTGTCTGAGCCTCATATAAATGATTTTACACTCTCTCAAGGGCAATGTTAGGTAAATGATTTACCTCCTTGCTATTGTTTAGTTTCTGACATCTGCGTGTGTGTGTGTGTGTGTGTGTGTGTGTATTTTTCTGCCAGTGTATGTCAGCACACGCCTTGTGCTCCTATGTGACATGATTTCTTGCTCACACAGCATGTATAATGCATATCCCAAATTATATGTTACATGTTTGTCTGGTTCCCCCCCCCCCCCACTATCCCTCCCTCTCTCCAACCAAGGGTGAACAGACATTCTAATGCAAAAGGCGCTGGCACTCGAATGCTTTATTTGGCCGCATATAGGACCAATTTCAGCCCAGATTTATGACTTCTGCAGTCGGGGTTATTTCACCAAATCCCCAGACAGGACACAATTCACGGCTGTTGTGTGTGATACCTGCTCTGTTTTCAAAATCAGAGAGAGCCGCGGCATTGCGGTGCGTGCCAGGGGAGTTGTAAGGAGAAACCCTCTATATTTCCAGCACTTCTTATTTAGCCCCTTTCTACATTCACTATAGCTGAAAAAGAAAAAAAAAAAAGCCCCGGGCAACTTTTATTACACCCTCCCCTCAATTACACCATCGTCATAAAACAACACACACATTTAATCACAGCCTCTGCGAACATGATGAAGTAGTTCATCACAAAGAAAACGCCAGAACTCAACAATGGAAACATACATTTCAGAGCGGACAGATATTAGATGGGTGTCAATAAAAAAGATATAGGTCTCGCCAGTGCCAACGCAGCCCGTGAGTTATTATTGTGGAAGGGGATTCATAACTTATCCAACTCTAGGGGAGACGGGTCCCACCATCCCCGGGGAGGAGAGAGCAGCATCCTCGGGGGGTGTGGTGATAGGGGGAGGCAGGTCGGGTGGATTCTCACCCCCTTCCCGCCCCCCCCCCCCAACCTCTCGGGGGGGATTCATGTGCTTTAAAGAAACAGTGACAATCCATGTTGGGAATACAGAGTATTAGAAAAATCCCAGCGGTGGGGAGACTCTCCAGACAAAGAGAAGAGTCTATTGTAGGTGCAGGGGGGGGATTCACACTGACTGGTTATCCCACTGGGAAAATGGATATGTCACCAACTTGGCTTTGACACCACTGTGACTTGACATATAGGCAGAAGATAAGAGCCCACCATGTTCTTCTCGAGCTCTTCTTATCAACGGATCACTGCACTCAAACTTGTTTAACCGGTGCCTTTTAATCCCACTTAATCAGGCAGTGTCCATATAAAAACACTCCAAAAGGTGACATTTTTTTTAGTTTCTCATTTGTTGTATTAATTTACAGGGGAGAAAAAGAAATGGCCCATTGTGGTCCAGACATCAAACCGCACACCATCTCCTTGAGTTTCCATTGCTCTTCCAAACTGTATAACGGTTGCAGTGGACAAATAATGAGCACAAAAGAAGACCACAGTAGCAGAAGAAGAAGAAGAAAAAAACAACACATGACCTTTCCTTTACTCTTTTACCACCAAAATGAGTCCGTAATTTTAAACACAGGAAAATCTGCTAAAAATAAGCAATAGACTCCTTTCCTATTGCGACTATGCCGGTGCTGTTGCATCGTTTTTTTTTCCTTGTGTGTCACTTTCAACGTCATGGACACGTCGGCCGGCTCTGAAAGCAGGGTTAGTAAACATTGAAAATGTTCCGATGGTTACTTCTTCTTTTATATCAGTTACTTATTCACTTTCTCTATGAAACTCTCAAACCAGAGCTGGTGATTGTCGGAACAGTGGAAAGACTAACAAAGACGGTTTTGATGAGGTTTTTTTTGAAGTGTGTTATACAATTATCAGCGAGGTGAAATCATTGTTTCTGTCAATGGAGTCTGGTGGCTTTGAGGAGCGCATATAAAGACTGTTTCTTTTCACATCTAACTCAGTGAATTAAGGGTTTATTTCAACCAAACCAGAGTTGGTGATTGTTGGAACTGTGGAAAGACTAACAAAGACAGTTTTGATGCGTTTTATTTTGTTTCTGTTGAGTTTGAATGATTGAAGTGTGTTTCTATGATGAGCGAGCTAAACTTAAACTGATGTCTGACTGGAGACTGGTGGCTTTGAGTAGAGCATATTCATTTTATGTTTTGTACGTTAATGAATTCCAATAATTGTCCAAATCCCTGTTGATTTTATTTATTATATATTCACTTCAACACGCGTAAGGAAAATTAGCGTGTTATGTTTCCATCACTGCCGATCCATGACAACTGCAGAGTCATTTATCCCAGAAATGAATGTCGATTGTAACCTTTCCCATCTTTCCCACTAAAGACAAAAGCCAGATGTTAGTGGGTGTTAGTGGCAGATGTTATTTTTTTCGTCCAGTGGGAAAGGGACTTTAGTGAAAACTTTTACAGTAGCCCAGCACAAGAACCATGCACGAGCCTAACATGCACAAACCTTTCCGCAAACGCCTCCTTCAGTGTGCAAGATCAACAATTGTCTCTTCCAAACATAGATTACCCTCCTCACCAGAAAAAATACCAGCATGGTACAGTATGTTGTTCAAAACATCCTACTTTTATGTTTTCCAGACAAGAGACCTCTTGTGGTCAAACATAAATACTCAAAAACTGTGAATGTGTATATTGTGAATGGGAGCTGGAGTTGCAGCTCGGCGCCGCCTGCTGAGCTACAGAGATTTAAGAGGCGTCCAGCGGGCCTAGAGGGGAAAGTTCAGTTTTAGCTTATATTTAGAGCTATTTCTAACCATAATTCAAAGCTCCACTGTGTATGTTCCATCCAGGGATACATGTTTTTTTTCTCTTCTTTTTATAGTGAGGACTCCATTTCCTAGAAATCCTTTAATGTGACTACTTTGAACTCCACTCAGCAAGGTCATGTTTACCTACCCGGCCGGTCTGTGGTCACTTCATAGAAAAGAACACCTTCAGGGTGAGAGAAGCAAAACAAAAAACTGTTTTCCTCTTTCTTGAAGGTAACTTGATATTTAGTCTTGAAACATACATTTTCCAGTTTTATTCATCACTTTTTTTGAGGCTGAAATGATTTTCCATCAATGGGAGTTATTGACTGTATCAATTAGGGCTGTCAATCAATTAAAATAATTAATCGTGATTAATTGCAAATTAATTGCAATTTTTTTTTATCTGTTCAAAATGTACCTTAAAGGGAGATTTGTCAAGTATTTAATGCTCTTATCAACATGGGAGTGGGCAAATATGCTGCTTTATGCAAATGTATGTATATATTTATTATTAGAAATCAATTAAAAACACAAAACAATGACACATATTGTCCAGAAACCCTCACAGGTACTGCATTTAGCATAAGAAATATGCTCAAATCCTAACATGACAAACTGAAGCCCAACAGGCAACAACAGCTGTCAGTGTGTCAGTGTGCTGACTTGACTATGACTTGCCCCAAACTGCATGTGATTATCATAAAGTGGGCATGTCTGTAAAGGAGAGACTCGTTGGTACCCATAGAACCCATTTTCATTCACATATCTTGAGGTCAGAGGTCAAGGGACCCCTTTGAAAATGGCCATGCCAGTTTTTCCTCGACAAAATTTAGCGCAAGTTTGGAGCGTTATTTAGCCTCCTTAGCGACAAGCTAGTAGGACACGGTTGGTACCAATGGATTCCTCAGGTTTTTTAGTTTCCTATGATAACAGTATCTTCACTCTACCTCTAAAACTGAGCCCGATACAACCTAAAAATTGCAAGTTGCGTTAACGCATTAAAGAAATTAGTGACGTTAAAACGATATTTGACAGCCCTTGTATCAACACATGGGCAAATCCAGTGAGTTTTATGTGTGGATAGTCCCTGTTTCTCCCAAACACTTCACTTATATTGAGAGCGGGGCTTTATTTTTTTCTTGAGCTACATTTTGGATCTTCAGTAATCGATAGTAATCACACTCAAGACATGTAACAAGAAGGTGGCCACGAGATAAAAGGATAGAGAGTAAGAAATGTAATTGTGAAAGAAATAATGGGATAAAAGACATCACATCAAAGAAGAACAAACTCTATTTTTAGTTTAAAGGAGTGATTTACAAGGTGATGTGGAACTCTGGACAGCACAAAACAATTTCAAAGAGGAGAAAATATTTCGCTTTAGGAAGAAAAACACACAGAAACACAGATTAGCAGGCACCCAGAGACAGTGATTTTGATTGAGAGAAAGAGAGGGTGGGTGTGGGGTGGGGGGGAGAGAGGGAATTTTCAGCGGGGAATTGGAACGATAGAGCGGAGAAAGAGTGTGTCCAGGGGGCGAGGAAGAGGAGCTGCAATAGGAGCGCAGGTACAGCGAGTAAGTGGGCGAGAG
>CAKAOH010022078.1:0-16010 GCA_916701665.1 Sebastiscus tertius
ATTTTTTTATTTATTCCTCTTTATATTTCCACATTTATTTTCTTATTCTTCTACAGATTTATTCTTGTTTTACGGCACTCCTATGACTCCATACTTTTTGGCCGGCAGAGTTCAGATGTGGAGCACTGACCTGCATTTGTCTGGTGTGACGTTACTTATGTTTAACACAACTCAAACTAAAAAAGATAACAACCTAGCAAGGACGCCTAAAAGTGTGTAAAGCTAAATAAAACTAATAAACACATAAAGATTAAATGAAAGAAACAGGAAACATGGAATTTAAGAGATTCTTGGTCAGTAAGTGAACATAAACAAAGCCTGTAAGATAAAGCAGAAGTTAGTTTGAGCTGTTGGAAGTTAGTTCCTGTTATAGATATATTATCCGACAACACCACAACATGCAACAACCAGGAAAATATTCTTAACTCTAAAAGAAATGATAATAATTTATATTATAATGGTAATAAAACCACCAGATTGAGAGCCACGGCAGTAAAAGATGAGGAGGAATCCGACAACCCTGCAGATCAACCTGCAACCCCCAGACAGTGTCAGTAACCTGTAAAATGGATGGTTAAGGTTAAACACTAAGGCGATTTAGAGAAGATTAAACGTTAACGTGCAAAGGAGGAACATGACAAAGGATTAAAAGAGAAGAAGAAGAAGAATGGGGTGTTTATTTCCTACTGCAAAGTGGATTTCCTTTCCTGGAAATGCAATTAAAACACCTCAAATTTAGCAATTAAGATCCCTAATATAAATAATCAGCATTAATAACAGCTGCCGACATGAGTTGCCAGATATTTAATATTTAAATTTGACTGTTCAAGTGTCCGAGTTTTTGTTTTGTGAACATTCTTGTCGACAGGTGGCGTTAACATGCCCACAAACTCAACGACGCGACGTGAACACGCAAAATTTGCGTCATTCATAGGAGTTGAACTATTTTGATTTGGGCGAGAAATTGACGTGACGCTGTGTCGCGAAAGCCTTTTCTCCTCCTGTCGTCGCCGACGTCCTGACGTTGTTGAATCATGAAAAATGGAGAAAATAAATCTTGCATCTGTCTGTGGTCACTCAGAGCTACGATAGTACATCATATCCATACAGAGACCGGACCAAACTCGACGAAACAACAACGTTGCTGCCGTATTTATGCCTGGATGACTTTATCCTGAATGTTGATGGAGCAGCTGCATAGCCTGGCACTGATCCATCCAAACTCCATTCAAAAAACAAGCATTTTAAAAGTTGTTAGCTCGTCGTCTTGCGGACAGACCTGACAAAGCATAAATTCAGACTTTTTACAAATCGTCATCATTATGTAGTTATTTCTGCATCCTTTTATCTGTTTAATGCAATTACATCACAGCACAATCTGTTTATTTTGGGTTCATACCGCAGTAGCGACGTGTGGATTGCTAGATACAGTCAGCGCAATGGCACTGTGTATGCGAATACAGCTCGCCGCCGGGTGACGTTATGAACCCAGACACGACTGCGTTTGGTTTTCCGACATATCTGGGACTTCCACAACATGTTCAAAGCAGCAACAGTGGTTACTTCTTCTATGGTTGATGAAGGAAATGGCGTAAAGAGAAGTTGTTGGTATCTATGGAGACAAGCTTCTTCTCCTCTCTGGCGCGTCTAGTGCGAATGAACACAAACGATACCGGCGGTGAAACTCGAAAGTTCGCTTCGCTCTTGGCGTGAACGCAACATGACACACCAACTAGGCAATAAAGTGTGTTAACGTTGTCATTGTTGGGATGCTGACGTTAGCATTTAGCTCTATTAATGAAGATTCTTGTTCAACTTTCGATAAGAGACGTCTGATGTGATTCAGTGCTGTTACACAAGAGGTGGGAGTTGGTCTCTTAGTTTTTGGAAGCGCTGACGTGCCGTCATCAGTCAAAGAGGAAGTTAATCAAAAGATCCCTGTGAGAAATAGTGAGATGAAGGAGTGTGAAATAAAACATTATCATTTCTGCTGCCAGCCCAGAGTTAATGTGTGAGTCCACCTGGTTAGAGAAATCCAAAGAGTGTTGAGAGTGATTAAAGAGGCCGGTGGTTAGTAAGTCAGCCAGGAGACGGAGAGAGTAGAGGAGTAAAGAGTCTGTTCATCCTCCGACTGACCCAGCGGCCGGGGCTGCGGCCCCTGGAGTCGGGGCTCCTCCCGGAGCTCCTGCCGGAGCTCCTGCCGGGGCTCCTCCCGGAGCTCCTGCCGGGGCTCCTGCCAGGGCTCCTGCCAGGGCTCTTGCCGGGGCTCTTGCTGTGGTTCTGCTGGCGCGCCGCTGGATGATTCTCAGGGACACAGGTGACACGGATTCGAGGCACGTGGAGGTGATCCCTAGAAGGACTCTCATGGGCGGGGTAGGAAGGGGGGCGGCGGCGGCGGCGAGGTTTGTAACCGGGGAGCAAGAGCAGGTTGCTGAGGTCGACGTCTCGCGTCTCCCTGAAGGAGTGGTATTTCTTGGGAGGGATACGAGGCGAGTTGCTCTGAGCTCGACGCATCACCTGGAGAGCAAGGTGAGTGTTTACAAGACAAGCAGGTAAATGAACACAGTCTGGGAGACGGAAGAGGGGCGTTCATGAGGGCCTCAGGTGATGCAACACGCCCCCCTGGCAGCCATACTGGAGGTTCACAGATCAGCTGACAACATAATTAACAAGACATAATTCACTTCAGCCTGTTTTTCACTATGAATAAGTCACACAAGAAGAATTTCACAGCACATAAATTATTGCCCCGTTGTTGCACCTAAAAAAAAGAATCAGAAAGCGGTTATTCCTCTGCAGGTGAAGCACAGATTGACACCTGGAGGGCAGAAGACGACTTAAACAAACACAGTGTTAACCTCCAGGGAGCTCCGCTGGCCTTCAACCAGCCTCTTACACCAACTCATGAATGGACACAGACCACTTTACAGCACACTCAGCTTTGTCATTGTGGCTGCGCTGTTTGTACTCGAGCTGCTCTGTGGGTGTGTTCTTGTTCTCACATGCCAACCTGTCTGTTGTCTTTTGTTTGCAAAGGTTCACCTGAGTGTCTGAGCACACACATTTACATGTCGGCGGCGCTGCCTTTGAGCCGCGAGTGTGTTTGAGTGTCCGCTCCTCGACAAAACAAACATGGAAAGTAATCAAATCCCAGAGGTTCAGCTCTGCCTCCTGAGAGAAGAAAACACTATTTTCTATAAACCACTGACAGCATGCAGACTTTTTAATTTATTTATTTTGTTTTGTTTTGTTTTGTTTTGTTTTATTTTATTTATGTATTTATTCATTTATTTATGTGTTTAAAAATGTAAACTGTGATTAAAAGACCATTTTGTAAATTTGTATCTTCATTGAAGATTCTTAATAATCTAGATTTTTTGGGTTTTGTTCCTTATGCAAACCGTTTTACACATAATTGCCTATATCTGTATTATAATTTACATATTAATAGTTAAAAAAATATAAATCTGCATAAAAATCTCTAATTTTTGTTTGTAGTATTAAATATTAATTATTTCATAAAATATGTATGTTTAAACCTGTCCAATAAAAATCAATTAAATCAATCAAACTAAACATTTTAGAAAAGTGTCAGGTGTCTTGATATGGAGGACAGAACCTGCCAAAATCAAAAATAAATAAATGACTCGAAAAATAAATAAATGTCATTAAATGTAGCAAAAATAATATTACAAATAAATGTAGCCATTAATTAATTGATAAAATGTGACATAAATTGATATTTCTCTTTTAATTTGCTTCTTTATTTTGTATTAATTCCTTTATTTATTTACTTTATTTATCTATGTATTTATTTTTATTAATTTTTATATATATTTCTAATTTTTTGCATTCATTTTTTTTGTTATTTAATAATGATAATTTATTTATTGAGTCATTTATTTATTTATTCATTTATTTATTTTGGCAGGTTCTGTCCACAATATATTGAAACCAGACACGCTGGGATCAAGAAAAATGACTCTTTATTATAATAAATAACTTTTTGTTTGTTTTTAGAACAATTAAGTGTGAAGTGAAGTTTCTGAAGTGTAAACTAAATAGTGTGTGTGCAGTGGTACCTCTTTGGCCCAGGCCGGCTTGTCGTTGGTGCCGGGCGCCTGGTCTTTGTAGTGGTACAGCTGCTTCTTGTCCTGCGGCGGCCGCGTCGGGTCCTGCTGCTGCTGCTGCTGCAGCGACACCAGGTACGCTCGCTCCTGCTGCAGCTGCCTCTGCAGCCGCTCGGCCTGCCGCTGCTCCTCGATCTGCTTCCTCTTGTACTCCTGCACGGCAAACACGACAGAAGGAAAAGAGGGAAAGTTAACGGGGGGGAAACACTGTAAATACCCGAACAAAAGAACACACGGAAAGTCTTGTTCCAGGATGAACACGTGTCCCTTTAAGGAAAATATTGCAGCTTTTTGCCTGCATCATGTCCATTATTTACATTTATCAGGACACCTTCTGTCTTTATAGACAGAGATTATCGTTCCCCAAACGCCACACCTCTATTCTGGACAAGGAAACACAGCATACGACATAAAGACTCCTTACTAATAAAGGTATCTGAGGGCCAAAACGGATCACATCTTTAGCCAATATTCTTTACATTTGATGCAAAAATGACCTCAGAACCTTGTTGAAACATGATTTAGATTTTTGTTATCAGACGAAAATAGTCTGCTTTAAACAAACGCTGCGTAGGGAGGAGGTCGGGTGGATGGATGGTCTAAAAACATGTGACTTTCACGCAGGAGGCCGCTGTTCATGTCCCATGTGAAACCAGAAGTCATCGTTGATTTATTTGTCAGGTAACTTCAGTATTTAAGTAACGCCACTTCCGTGGTTATTTTAACCCAAACCGCCATCTTTTCCTAAATCTAACTAAGTAGTTTTTGTCGCTGAACTTCCGTACTTAGAGATAGGGTGGACGATGTTGGAAAGCTCGCAGGATTTGAGAGTAGCATCGCCTCAGGAGCTCCGTCACACACATGCACGAGCACCGCCGCGTCGTAACTACTTCACAGACACAGAGCGGAGAGAGGACCTCAACTCAACAACGCTACCTCATGACCAGTAACCGCGGCAGTGCTTCTCTCTTCCATTCTCCAGGAAAATTGCGGCGGCAAGTCGCTTTGAGTTCAGGCTGGTGCACGCCAAGGGCAGAGTACGAGCAGGGAGGCAGGGAGGCGTCTGATTGGTTCTTTCCAAGCGGACCGCGAGGCAGTGATTGGTAAACGTTTTTACAGGATTACAGCAGCTATAGATGATGGCTCTTCCAGTCCTTTTTCAGAGCTCATCAGTAACGGATCGCTGTCGAGGTGTAAAGACCATTTCAACCAATATAATAAATAGTGAATACTGGATAACATCGTTAACATTGCCTTTAAGTCACGCCACTTCCGGTGCGGCGTAACTTAACCACAGCCTTTTCCTAATCCTAACTAGGTGGGTTTGTTGCTAAAGCCTAAGCAAGTTGTTTCCTGTGAAGACGGAAGTTTATTTTGAAAAGACTAGAGCGGAAATTGACGCTGGATATTCGTAGGAATAAGCACGAAAAATGAAGAATAACTGTTCATAACATATCATATGAACTGTTGCATGAGAATACGTTGCAATAACAAACGTGCTGACATGGAACCAGCGCTCAAGATTTCAGGGAAGTAGTTGTGCAGACCTGTCCCGAGAAATCAGCTGTGTGTATGTGAGTGTGTGTGATGTTACCAGCAGTAAGGCCTGCTCCTGCAGGAGCTGCTGCTGCAGGATCTCCAGCTGCCTCTGTTCCTCCTCCAGCTGCCTACGGATATACTCCTAACCAACCAGCAACCCCGGTGAGCAGACGTGAGAGACGCAGCCAATCAGAGAACCCCGAGGCAGACGAGAAGCAAAATCGGAGCCCAGGCAACCAGTGACATCAGCAGAAGAGCAGGAAACAGGAGAAAAAGGAAAAAGGAAAGAGGAGGAAAGTAGATTTATTGAAGAGGTGTGAAAGTAGGGATTTAGGGATAAAGAGAGAGAAGCAGCGGGGGGTGTAATTAGTGGAGCAGTGAGACGTGCTGAATGTTGGAGGACTGAAATCAGCTGTGCAAGAGGTAGAAATGCCTGAAAAGTAGAGCGTTAGGGGAGCGTTGCACTGCAGGAAAAGTTAACTATTAGTCATGCAGTCGTTCACAAAGCCTCCTGCCTCCTCTGTAGTATTATATATATATATATATATATATGTATATATATATATATATATATATATATATATATATATACATATATATATATATATGTGGTGGTTCTACACATCTTTCTCTCTTTAGAATTATAAGAACGCTGTACAGCTGCAACTAACGATTAATTTAATATAATAGTGAAACATGTCCAACCCAGTTTCTCAAAGTCAATCTTGTTTTGTCTAAAACACAAAGATATTCTGTTTAATATGATATAAAACAGAGAAAAGCTGGAAAATCTCCATATTTAAAGGTCCCATATTATGCAAATTTTCAGGTTCATATTGTATTTTATGTTTCTACTAGAACATGTTTACATGCTGTAATGTTAAAAAAAAATGTATTTCCCTCATATTGTCTGCCTGAATATACCTGTACTTACGCTCTGTCTGAAACACTCCGTTTTAGCACATTTCAACGGAATTGCGTTGCTAGGCAACAGCTTGGGTCCATGTTTACTTCCTGTCAGCTGATGTCATTCACATACACACTGCAACCCGAACTAAACTGGGACACATTTACAATGTTTATACGTTTAAAACTGTGAAATGGCCTATATATTGCAGATCTGTGACATCACAGAGGGACAGAAATCCTGACGGCTTGTTTCAAAGGCACAGTTTACTGAATACGGGTTGTGTGTATTTCTCTGTGGATTGAAAGTTTCGATACTTTCACAGTATTTATATAGCACTTAAACCTGATTTATAATATAAAAGAGACATACAAATCTCACTTTTTACAATATGGGACCTTTAAGAGGCTGAAATCAAAAATTAATCGATTATTAAAATATCTGGTGTTACTTTAAAACTATTTCATGCTACTCTACACCTCGCTGTATTTCATGGTGTTAACAATTCAAATAAAACTATAAGATCCTGTTGTAATAAATGATTGCTTGGACAGTTGTATATACCATTAATAATAACAATTTAGAGAAGGTTTTTAAAGGTGCAACGTGCAGCATTTTAACACACTGAGGTCACAGTTTTCACCAGATCAGGTGAGCTACTATTGTCTATTATTACTATTATTTTATGGATGAAAGCAGAGCGATTATCGGTGGAAGTTTGGCAGAAAAGAGAGTTATCTACCACTTATGTAAGTGTTTTTTTTCTATTAACTTCTTTCTTTATTTAATTTATTATTATTACTTTTTTCTTTGTATTAATATTATTATTATTTTTTTACATTTTTTATTATTATATTCTTTCTTTTTATTATTATTATTATTATAATTATTATTATTATCATTATTATCATTATTATTATTATTATTTTTTCTTAATTTTATTTCAATTTTGAATGCTGAAGTTGTTTTCCCTAGTGTACTTATTGTGTTCGTCTCTAAGCTCAACTTCTTAAAAAATTGGTTTACAAACTATTGTAACTATGAACTGTAAATTGCATATACGAAAACAACCTCGAAAAAAAGGGAAAAAATAAAGTATGAAAATAAAGTAAGTGTTTGTTTTTCGTGGAGAGAAAGAAGAAACTGCTCATAAGAAGTTGGGTGAAGTGTGAAGGTTACATCAGGGATCTGAGAGGAGAAGCCCCGCCCCCTTCTGGATGACACCTGTGATGTAACGCGGGTCAGGTGACGTCCTACCTGCTCTCTCTCTGCGTGCCTCCTCTCCTCCTCTCGGCGGAGCTGCTCCATCTCTTCGTACCTCCTCCTCTGCTCTCGCTCCTGCTGCTTCCTCATCTCTCGCTCCCGCCGCTGTTGCTGTAGGTGGAGAAGACGTGTGCGTGTGTGATTGAGGTGTGTTTCTCTGGCATTTGGATGAGCCGAGGTGCTAACATCACAGGTGTGGAAGGTATTTTGCGTGGAAGACGAGTCGTTTTATAATCAAAGCTGAGATGTTTTTTTTCAAAGGTGGAAAACAACCGCGGGCTAAATCTGTCGTTCTCATTTATCAGGTGTGATGTTCAGGTGCTTCACTGGTTTAGATGAACTCTCCATCTCCATCAGTTGCTCCATCTCAGGTGTCTTTTATCTTTCTAAATATCTTAAGATTGATTTTTATGCACCTATTTCTAACGACTGGGAGCTACCTGTTTGCATTCATACATGACTGCTAACTGCTAAGGGACTGTTTGTAACTTTTTAAGCGTATAAATGTACCGGGTCGGGACACATGCGCGCTCACGTGTGGCCGCTGCCTCTCCTCCTCTGCCTGCCTGCCTTCACTCAGACAGAGCGCGCGTTCTCGCTCAGCTCGCTCCACCTCTAGACGTGAACGCGCGCTCACTCCACACTGCAGAAGAGTTAGTAGCTCTGAGAATATCTAGTGAATGTTCAGTGGACGTTTAGGCAGAAATGCAGCTCCTCCAGACCAACAGAGGTTTCCCGTGTCTTGTGAAGTGACGGGGCTCTGCAGAGAGAAACGTTATCTTCTCGTTACCGACCGGGTGCCGGTGTCTCCCTGCTCTCTCCGGCTGCGGGCGGAGAGAGCAGGAAGACACGCTGCAGAGCCCCGCTGCATCAGCCTGCGCTGAGGCAGGAAAAGCCAACACTAGGATTAGATCTAAATCATGTTCATGGAGAGACCTTGGTCTGGTCAGCTAACATTACTACCAAGCAGGCAACGTGTGTCTCCTCACTGATTTGAGCGATGCTCATTCAGGTATATTTAGAGCGAGCAAGCGCGAGCCCGACGCTGACTTTCACTGACTTCACGGCCACAGGTGTCGCTGCTAACAAGCATTTCTGAAAGTTATAAATAGTCCCTTTAAATATATAACAACTTGACTTTTCTGAAAACTCAGACTAAACTAAAGTGAAATAAAAAAGTCAGAACTAAAATGAAATATAAACTAATTGGCCAGTTCTGGTCTTAATTGACTGAGATGACTCTAGATTTCTTTAGTCGACTAGTCGTTTTTTATGCTTTTTTCATGCTGAATGATTTATTTCTAAGAAACTTACTGCATGAGCACATCTCTGGTAAACAACAGATTTAGAGTGATGCTCTTGTGTGATTCTTTGTGATTCGATTAAATCAACGAATCAATTAGTCGACTAAGAATTTCTTTGGTTGACGGCCCTAGAAAATTCTAAACTATTACCTCCATGACAACAGTGACGGAAAACTTTTAAAGAGAAACTAATAAAGATTGTCGTCATGATCTCAAAATAAATAATAACTTGAGTGTTTTATTTTGTGCAAAACTGGAAGGAAACATATGCTGGTGTTAACCCTAATCTGCCTGCTGGTGGATACAGTATTTAATCCTCACAAAATACGCAGGTAAGTTAATGAACAATGTCACTCTCATCTCAACAGGTTGTCTACACGTACCCGTGTGTTAAAAAGCAAGTATATCACGAGACTTAGAGCGCCATTACGTGCCAGTCCGTGATAAGATGCATTCACACTTTCAAATAGTCAAATCTGTCTGCACCTTCATCAGCAGCATCAACATGTGGTCATGCAGCTGTAGAAATTACACTTTTGTCACTTCAAGTTATGCTGCTTTCATATTACAGATAGCAGTCAAATTGTCTTCCGAGTCACTCCTCTAGAAGGACTTTTATTGTGAAGCATCTACAGGAAGTGCAGTGTTTTTCACAGAGACAAGCAAATGACTGTTATATTATATATTCTTTCTTAAAAGAAATGTGACTACTTCAAGATTTTTTTTAGCTTTCAAGCAATCAGTTCAAGAAGAAAACTCTGCAGGCTCTTAGTGGAGTTTAATACCTGAGAGTGAATTACTCTCTCAGGTATTTTAAACAGTCTGTATGCAGGGTACCTTCTCCATCCAGAGTATTAATACTCATGTAATGTAATAAATAAGAGACTAGAGGTTTACCTCCTCCAGCCGTCGCCGCTGCTCTTTCTGCTCCTCGATGCGTTTCTGTCTCTCGGCCAGTAGTTGGCGCTTGTGCTCCTCGTTCTGCTGCTGCTCCAGCTGCTGACGCCGGATCAGCTCCGACCGCTCCTTATTGGCCAGCTGGAGGCGCAGGAAGTCCCGCCTCAGGGTGGACTCGCCGGGGATGTTGATGATGGAACTAGAGGAAAACCAATCAGAGTAGAGAGTTGATGTTCTTTATTTGATTTATTAATAATGCACGGTAATAATAACAGAAATCTAAATAAACTTATGGAGTTTTTCAAATTAAATTCAAATGCAAAGTTTAATTTAAAAGATATTCCGTAAATTCAAAATGAAAAGAGCTAAAAGTGCATGTAGTGGTACAAGTAGTTGTATCATCAGCAGCAGTACAAGCAATAGTAGTACAACACCTGCAGTTGCAGTACTAACAGCAGTAACATTAGGTGCAGAAGAAGTAGCTGTGGCAGTACTAGTAGTACTAGTAGGAACCTAGTACTAGTAGTACCAGTAGTGGATGTAAATGTAGCAGTAGTAACCACATAGCAGTAGTATCAGTCACAGTACCAGTTGCAGTAGCAGTAACAGCAGTACAAGTAGTAGTACTAGTGTCAGAACCAGTAGTAGCAGTAGTAGCAGTACTAGCAGTAGCAGATGTAGAAGTAGAAGCAGTAGCATTAGTAGTACTATCGCTGTAGCAGTAAAAGTAGCAGTAGTATCATACATTGTCACAATAGTAGCAGCATTGGTAGTAGAAGTTGCGCTAGTGTGCAAGTAATAACCAAGTAGAAGTAGTATCAGTACTAGTAGTAACAGTAGTATAGTAGCAGTATCAGTGGTAGTAGCAGTAGTATTAGTAGTGCTAGTAACTACCAAAGTAGAAGTAGTACCACCAGGAGCAGTAGTATCAGTACTAGCAGTAGCACAGGTAACAGAAAAGGTACAGTAGAAGTAGTAGCTGTAGCATTAGTAGTACTATAGTTGTAGCAGTAGAAGTATCAGTAGTAGTAGCAGTAGTTCTGCTCGTACTATGAGTAGTAGTACTGGTAGTACTATGAGTAGTAGTGGTCGTACCTGGGCTCTCCGACGTCCCTCTCTTCATCCTCCTCTTCACTCCCGCTGTACTCGTACTCTGTCTCATCTGGAGGAAACACACACAGTTAACAGTTAACAGGTTACCATCCAGATGTTGTGACCCAGCTGGCCCTTCATGCAGCTGTGTGCAGCTGTGAGGTGAGTCAGTGGGGGGGGTGCAGCCTCACCCCTCTCCCCCCTCCTCTTCTTGGTGCGGTCGATGTGGTCCTTGAGCTGGATGCGGACCTGCCTCTCGTTGGGCAGGTCCCTGATGAACGGGTGCTTGAGGAGCTGCTCGGTGCTCGGCCGCTGACTGTGGCTCTTCACCAGACAGCTGTCGATGAACGACTGGAACTTCTTCGACCTGGAAACACACAAATATCAGTTAGATACAAGACTGATTTATGATTTTATAACATTAATCTGCATTTCCATTAAATCATAAATCATAATATATGGAGTTTTTTTTAATTCAAATGTGAAGTTTTATTAAAAGGTTATTCAGCAAAGTTGATATTCAAAATGAAAGAATAAGTGCATTTAGTTGTACAAGTATTATCAGCAGCAGTATAAGTAGTAGTAGTACAACAGTAGTACTCGCAGTTGCAGCACTAAGAGTAGTAGCAGTAGAAGCAGCTGTGGCAGTGACAGTGGCAGTACTAGTAGGAACCTAGTAGTAGTAGAACCAATAGTGGTAGCAGTTGAAGTAGTGGTAGTAAAAGTACCAGAACTTTAGCAATTACATAGCAGTAGTACCAGTCACAGTACTAGTTGCAGTAGCAGTAACAGCAGTACAAGTAGTAGTGACAGTAGGTAGTATTATTAGTGTCAGTTGCAGTACTACCAGCAGGAGCAGTAACATTAGGTGCAGTAGAAGTAGCTGTGGCAGTAGCAGTACTAGTAGGAACCTAGTCATAGTAGTACCTATAGTGGTACCAGTTGAAGTATTAGTAGTGACAGTAGGAGCAGTAACAGTAGTGGTAGTAAATGTAGCAGTAGCAACCACATGGCAGTAGTACCAGTCACAGTACCAGTTGCAGTAACAGCAGTACAAGTAGTAGTACTAGTGTCAGAACCAGTAGTAGCAGTAAAAGTAGTAGTAACAGTAGTAGTATTAGTGTCAATACCAGTAACAGTAGTAACAGTAGCAGTAGAATAGTTGTAGTAGAATAGTTGCAGTAGTAGTAGTAGTAGTAGTAGTAATAGTAGTGGCAGTAGCAACCACATAGCAGTAGTACCAGTTAGTACGAGTTGCAGTCACAGTAGCAGCAGCAAAAGTAGTAGCAACAGTAGTAGTATTATGAGTGTCAGTACTGGTAGTAACAGTAGTAGTATTGTTGATGTCAGTACTGGTAGTAACAGTAGTAGTATTGTTAGTGTCAGTAGCAGTAGTAACAGTAGTAGTATTATTATAGGAAAATGTTAAAGTTGTGTTTATAACTTAAAGAGTTTACAACGACATAATTAAAAGAATAATAAGATGCTAAATAATATATATATACAACAGAGCACAGAACTATTAACTAACAGTATATACAATAATGTGATTAAATATTTAATGTGTATTGTCATTATAAATAGAGGAAATTACAACTTAAAGAAACTTCCAGTTAAAGGTAAACATGCCATGTTAGACCCCTTAAAGTGCACCTTTCCATAGTAATCAGATTACTGCTGGATGTGTCGGATGCTGAAGGCCAGAGGAGCCACAGCGAGCTGCTGAGGAAGAATCTGTATCTGAGTGTTTTAGCACAAAGTGACTCACCACTTCTTAGACTTGAGTCTGGGGGCAGGATTTCTGGGGATGAGGAAGAGCGCTCTCATTGGATGCATGTCGCACAGAGCTGAGGACGAAGAGGAGGAGGAGAGAGATAAGGGAAAGGAAATAGAGGGGGAGAAAGAGGACAAAAGGACGGGAGACGAGATGAGACAAGAGGAAAGGAAAGGAGAGGAAAGGATAGGATAGGAGATAAACAGGCAGGAGGAAAGGAAAGGACAGAAGAGGATAGGAGACAAGGCAAGAAGAAAGGAAACAAAAGGGCAAGAGACGAGAGGAGATGAGACAATGGAAAGGAAAAAAGAGAAAATAGGATAGGATAAAGGAGAAATAGGCAGGAGATAGGACACGAGGAAAGAAAAGGGAAGGATAGGAAAGGACAAATGAGGATAGGAGACAATGCAAGAACAGGAAAAACAAAAGGAGACAAGTTGGAACAATAGGAAAGGAAAGGAGAGAAAAGGATAGGAGACAAACAGTTAGGGGATGGGACAAAGAGGAAAGGAAAAGAGGAAAGGAAAGGAAAGGACAGAAGAGGAGAGCAGACAGGACAATAAGAAAGGATAGTAAACAAAAAGGCAGGAAATGAGACAACAGAAAAAAGGATGATAGGAAAGGACAGAAGAGGATAGGAGACAGGACAAGAGTGAAGGAAATAAAACGGCAAGAGATGAGAAAAGGGAAGGAAAGGACAGAAGAGGAGATGATGAGACAAGGTGAGAAGAGAAGAGGAGAAGGAAATAAAAGGACAGGAGATGAGATGATAAAGGGAACAGGAAAGAACAAAACAAAAGGAAATGAGTGAGAGGAGATGATACAAGAGGAAAGAAAAGGAAAGGACAGAAGAGGAGAGGAGAGGAGAGGAAAGAGGAGAGGAGAGAAAACGGAAACAGAGTTCAGATTTAGACTTTTTAACTAGGAGACAAACTGTCCTCTGTGTCCACTCTGTAATGAGTCGAATGTTTCACACTTACGTGGTGCTCCCTCTGCCATCTCTATAGCTGTGATACCGAGCGACCACAGATCACTCTGCAGAGACGGAGACGGAGAGAGAGAGACGGAGACAGAAAGACAGAGAGAGAGAGAGAAAAGTGAAAACTTTCACATCCTAAAAACGTGTTAGCGAATTCACACATCATGTTTTGGGTCCACTGGTTCCTGTTAAGTGATAAAAATACAGAAACTACCCACCTACCACTGTTATTGTAGCTCTAAACTAACATTTCACCATTCTGCCTGTTTATAATAGAACCTATCCGCCTATTGTAGCCAACAAACTGCTATTTAAAGTGAATATCGAGAGATGAACTGAGAGACGTTAAAAGCCCCGGAGGGTCGGAGGAGTTAATGGCGTCTTAGCAGAGCGGCGCTCGTCCTCCGCAGGCTCGCCACAGGGATCCATCCTGTCCCCATTACTGCACATCCTCCGTATATACAGTAACTAACCACTGCAGCATCTCTGTGAGGAGACTATATACAGCCCGGGCGCCTGCGGTCGGTGTTTTGTGCAGTCGTGCTGCGATGATCAGAGATTAAATGTCTCCAAAGGAAACAACGGATACGATCAGTGAAGAGATTGTTTTAAAGGTCAGCTGGTGTTCACAGCTATACGAGGCTTTTTGACTCTGATTGATGAGGAATTGATCTTTGGGAGCTCCACAAAGAAAAATATTTTTCGCAGATGCTTACTGTTTACCTCCGATTTTAGATTTCTTTGTGTAAAATGACAAATGACTGTATTGTTGCCTGAAAATTCCCCATTAAGGCCCGCTGTAACAGCATGTGACGAAAGGAGGACAGAAATATCTGAAGGGAACAATTAAACCTATATTTATTTATTTAAAGGGACTGTTTGTAACTTTTTAAGAGTATAAATGTACCGGGTCGGGACACATGCGCGCCCGCGTGTGGCCGGAGCCTCGTCTCCTCTGCCTGCTCGCCTTCACTCAGACAGAGCGCGCGTTCTCACATACTCGCTCCACCTCTAGACGTGCATCAGCGCTCGCTCCACACTGCAGAAGAGTTAGTTTAGCTCTGAGAATATCTAGTGAATGTTCAGTGGACGTTTGTGCAGAAATAACTGCTGCAGCTCCTCCAGACCAACAGAGGTTTCCCGTGTCTTGTGAAGTGACAGAGCTCTGCAGCGGGTATCTTGTCATATCAACCCGCAGCCAGAGGGAGACACCGGCACCCGGTCGGTAACGAGACGACAACGTGCGGAGCTCCGTCACTTCACAAGACACGGAAAACCTCTGTTGGTCTGGAGGAGTTGCAGCATTTATTTCTGCACAAACGCCAAAACGCCAAAAGCCAACACTCTTATCAGCATTGATTCATGGAGAGACCTTGGTCTGGTCAGCTAACATTACTGCCAAGCAGCTGAACTATAGAGTGATGTTGTGCTTTTAGCTGACGTGTGTCGCCTCACTGTGTTGAGTGATGCTCGCTCATGTCTATGTAGAGCGAGCACAAGCGCGAGCCCGACGCTGACTTTCGTTGACTTAACGGCCACAGGTGTCGCTGTTAACAAGCATTTCTGAAAGTTACAAATAGTCCCTTTAAATATGTGTGATATTAACATGAAATCAAATGACTGAGAGTGGTGCATATCAATTAGGGCTGTCAATCGCTTCAAATATTTAATCGCGCTTAATCACGATTGTCATGTTTAATCACAAATTAAACACATTTTTTATCTGTTCTAAATTAACCCTAAAGGGAGATTTGTCAAGTATTTAATCCTCTTATCAACATGGCAGAGGACAAATATGCTGCTTTATGCAAATGTATGTATATATTTACAACATTAACACAAAACAATGACAGATATTGTCCAGAAACCCTCACAGGTACTGCATTTAGCATCAAACAATATGCTCCAATCATAACATGGCAAACTGCAGCCCAACAGGCAACAACAGCTGTCAGTGTGTCAGTGTGCTGACTTGACTATGACTTGCCCCAAACTGCATGTGATGATCATAAAGTGGGCATGTCTGTAAAGGGGAGACTCGTGGGTACCCAGAGAACCCATTTACATTCACTGATCTGGAGGTCAGAGGTCAAGGGACCCCTTTGAACATGGACATGACAGTTTT
>CAKAOH010022079.1:0-17453 GCA_916701665.1 Sebastiscus tertius
GGTTGGTGTGTCTGGGCCTTTAGGTTAGCATAAGAACTGAAAAAAGCTACCATGACTCTGTTCTGCCTAGCAGGACCTCTGAAGCTCACTAATTAACATGTTTAACACTAATTAACACGTCTCTGTTGTTTAATTCATACAACATCAGAGGTGTAAAAATGACTTGTTGTGCTGCACTGTTTTTCGACCGGGTGCAGTAACTTCCTAGAGTCAGCCCGGCCAGGAAATACATGCCATCAATCCTCCTTTATTCTTGTATTTTGTATGGTATTTTAATGTGTTTGTATGTGGTTAATGTGGACCCCAGGAGGATTAGCTGGTTGATATGGCACCAACTAATGAGGATCCTTAATAAAATCAAATAAAATCTCATCTAAATCTCGGTAAGAAAGCAAATGAGCATATTTTCCAAATTGTCAAACTATTCCTTTAAGCATGCAGTATGTTGACACAGCTCATTTGCACTACCCAACTCAATTATAAAGCGAAACCTTTCCCTAATCCAAAGTAAATATGTTTCAAAATACCTGAGAAAAGTTTAAGTCTTGTCATGAAAGGTAAATCAACAAAAAGATTGTGTCTGGATACATATTCGCATTTTCTATGTAAATTCCTATGTGAATAAAACAAATTACACCTTAAATGTCACAAGAAAAACAATCTTCTGCTGTTCTTCTTGTTATATTGTAACCCGTTTTTTTATCAAATTGAGTTAGATGACAGTCTGTGTATTTCTTTAAATCAGTCAAAACATTTGAAAGATGAGCTGTGAAAGATGTTTTTTAGTGTTTGTGAATATAGGTCGTTCTGCGTGTGTATCCGTTTGTGTAATGACTACCCTTGGTATGTAAATTACTCATCAGGCCCGGACGTCCATGTGCTAGCGAGCCGTGTTTGTGGGATTGTATGTTTCTCCACAGACCCCTGCTGCACATGTGTGTAGGCTGATGAATAGTTTGTCTGTTTGCTGGGATGCAGTGACAAGAACGCTTAAGTGTTACCTCCTGGGGCTTCCCACTCTTTAAATAAAACCCTCTCCTTCCCCTCAACTCGAATCAAAGCTGAGGACCTGCCTGCAGAGGCTAGATCAAAGCACAATGTGGCACAAAGACCTGTACTTGCTGCCATTCATTCAGCTTGATTAAAGTCTGTCATTTCCTGCCATTAACATGCGCCCACCTCCAACTACAAACAGACAGAGCAAAGCAGTCATCAGGAAGTGGTTACAATGACACTCTTTTAGTGTTCTTCCAATTAAGTTCTCTGAAACTCAATTATGTTGCGCTATAAGAGGAGAAATATATCATCACAACTCATTTACCTCAAAGAGTTGTTCTTTATTTAGCCTTTATGTGTCTTAGGAAGGCTCAGAAATAACTGGCTTCACATTCATACCTAGTTATTGCAATGCTCAAGTAGTAAAAGTGCCTTGGCAGAGCTTTTATTAGTCTCCACACACACATGCCCCCCCCTGGTTCACAGATCTTGACCATAAAGCCCTCAGAGATTTGCTCTTCGCTCACAGCGAGGTAGGGCACAGAGACTTGCAAAAGCAGCAGGTAAAATATGTCACCAAAAAGAGCGCAAGGAACGGCATTCACTGTTTCTAGGCAACAACAGCAGTTGCAGCTGTTCTCATTGGTTGTGCTTTTGAAAGGTCAGCAGCAACTAAGGTCAAAGTTAAAATAATTTGAACTATGAGCGCAGCGCTCTGTGGCGATTTTGAGCGGTGCGCCACATGAAGGGTGGTTTTCCCCACAGGAAAACAATGGCAGAGCTATTTTACCACTGATCACATGTGGGTGGCTTTAGGCAGGGTTGTACAGCTCTGGATCGCCACTTACATGATTGGCCACAGCAGCGTGACGTCTGGTTGTAGTTCTCCAAAAGTTGATTCTGTTTCCACTGTTGCCGCAGGCCCGCTGCGTTGTTTTTTTCTCTGCATCCTCTGCGGTCCTCACCACCGCAGCCTGAAGGCATTACCCACATTCAAATGAATGGGAGGGAACGCCTGATTTGGTGTGAATGCAGCCTTACGGTTGCACGTCTGCTTCAGTAACTCCACGTTAGGGCCATGACCCGCCAAGCTGACCTCAAACAACAAGCGTCAACAAACAGCAACTGATCAAACACTTAATGACGGCTTTGCCTAACATTGCCTGATGTCTTGATGAATTTGAACGCCACAAAGACTACAGCTTACAGCCAGCTGACCTGCGCCTGCATAAGAGGAAATCACTACTCAGAAGTCTGTAATTGGGAAAAAGAAGTACTACCTAAATGTTTGAAAAACAAATTGAGAATGTGTCTGTTAAAAAGTTTAAACTGGCACTGTAAAGTTTGACCACTCAGTGGCTGTTAGCAAGTTGTTGTTTTCTCCAATTTCATATGGGTTCTCTTGATTTGTTTTTGCTTTTGCCTCTTCTTCTCCAGGCAATGCATAGCAAGTACAGCAAGCCTTCACAATGCCAGTTGCAACTTACTTATTATTTCCCGTCATGCAAGCGCAGAACGTACATGACTGTTAGCAGTCAGCTTGCTGTCAGCTGTAGTCTCTGATGCGTTGCCTCACATCTTCTGATAAAAGCTGCACTTGAACACGCTACAGTCAGTCTTTGTTGGCGCTAGCTCTTTGGCTTGGTGTGTGTGCAGGCCCTTAAACCCACAGCTGTTTGCAGTGAAGCACCAGAGAGTAGCGCTCAGCACAGATGAACTCCTCTTTTCATATATTTTCCTTCCATCACAGCTTCTCCCCTCCCTACATCCCTCCTGTCTGCTGAAGGTAAAGATATGCAGGCTCAGCGTATGGCATGTGGCTGGAGGGATTATCAGTTTTGAAAGAAGGGCAATTTCCCTCTTTGGTCGTGTCTTTCTCTCCTTATCTTAGTGTGTTTAAAAGGTGGTCATGGTTGCCTTTGTACCAAGCCGTAGTTCATAGGACGGGGAACAGATAAGTGGATTCCTCCATCTCCCGTTGCTCCAAATGTCAGCCATCGCTAGAAACTTGGAAGGTCACAGGCTTGACCTGGGCATCTTTTCCTGGGAACAATAGCTTTTCCCCCTCTTTTTTCTTGTCCTTCCTGTCAGCCAAAGAAGCTCTGAATGTCACGGCCCACCCCTTCCCCCCCAACCACCAACACCCAACAGTCTTCCCCCCAACTCAGCACAGCCACCTACTTTCCTTTACATATGCTAATGTTGCAGGCCCATTCATTCTGTTGGTGGCTTTGTCACAGGGGGAGGGAGCGAGTTGTGTGTGCATTAAGCGGCAGCTGTATGCATTTCACTAAATTGACTCCCCGATGGCTGCCAGACTCGTCCTTACTTTACTCTTTTCTTCCATCTTTCTCCATTTTCTCCTCAAACTTGTTACTGGATAAAGGAGCAGAGTGAAGGTTTGCTGTTGTTTATTTTAGAGCCTTTCTACTGTGAAGTGTGGCGGACTTCTCTCAACAAGTGGCTGATGGATTTAATGCACTCGGATAGCATCTCCACAGTGGGCTCATTACCACAGTGGCTCACAGGGCTTTGAGTCATCTGCTCTTAGGATTTATGGCTCTTTTCTGACAAAAAGAGGAGTCTCTTAATCAGGTAAGCATGGCAGCAGTTGATATGTAATGTTTGTGTAAAGGCTAACTAATGCATGTTGACCTCAGTTTTACATGTGCATAAGAAGCATTATATTAAGTGAGGAAAGTCTTGTTTTTAGATAATGGTATTGAGGTTTGAGTGGTCTAGCCTGGGGGGTGTATCACAGGAGGAATCTGTGAGTGCATGTCTCTGGCAGACGCAGCACAAAAAGTTCTTGCGGGGTGAATAAACCAGTGATTCATCTGTGTATCAGTGCTTACTCCTGTCCTCCCTACCCCTTCGCATCCTCCGGTTGACTAAACCCCCAGCTGCTTCCCAGGAGTCAAAATTGTCTCTCTTACGCCAGATTTCTGTCAGCAACACCAAACCAAGTGTGAAAAACAAACTTTGAGAAAGACAACGAGCGCCGCTGAAGTGAGTAAAAATGAGGGAGAGATGCTCCGTGGCATCGACGCGCTCCGAGGTCGCCCTGCCGGTCAGCGTTTTATAAATGCCGCTCCCTGAGTGATGTGTGTGAATGTGTTTGTGCGTTAGTGTGTCGGCTCTCAATCTTAACAGTGTCACACAGCTCACCTACTCCGCTGCGCTGTTTCTCAGCGATAATGTGACGATGTGGACTCTGACTGACCTCAGTGGAGGAGCGGAAGCACGCATGTTCTCAGAGCTTTCGATCTGAACTCCTCGCAACTCTTTTAACAGCTTCCCTTTTGCGAGATGAGAGCGCTCCTCTCACCATATCTCCCCTCCTTGTTTGCTTTCCCTCCTCTCCCTGAGAGAGTGCACTCTGCTGACAGGCTGTCATTGGTACGGAGGTTGCAGTTGAAGCAGCAGCAGGCTGCTGGGAGGCGGCAGAGGGAGGGATGTGTACTGATGGAAATAGGTGGTGGTTTATTCTGGAGGCCTGCTGGGCCACATCAACCCCGCACGTCCCTTTCTGTCTCACCATAGCAGTGGAGGCCGGCCGGCGTGGCGAGGCCAAGTTCGGGGGACAGATGGTCCCTTTTGGAGAGGGGCCACAGCACAGTGCTCTCTGTTGGTGAGGCTCCACTGGAGCAGCCAAGAACAAACACGGTCTCCTTCTGTTGGGAACATACAGGAGCTTCAGTCTGCGAGGACTGAATAGGCCCCGGGACTACCATCTGAAACTACGCATGTGATGCTAATGCTGGTTGTTGCATAATGTTACCTGACATACAACTAAGTGCTTCGTGCTACCCACATTTCTAATAACACGGTACGGAAACACCATTAGTCATATTAGTCATTAATTTTGTATCAGAATGGGGACTCTCTACGTGATTCGCCGCCAAGTTAACAACCTCGCTTAAATCTTTTAACTCGGTGCATCGTTGGTCTCTGTTTGCCGCAGTGCTTGTTCTCCATTCTCATGAGTATAAACTGGGAAAATCTGTTGTCCTGTCTATTTTAATTCTCAGATCACCCTGAAACAACTAAAGGACAATGGCAGTGTGCTGCCTGGCAGGCGCTGGGCAGATAGCCAGCTGGCAGGGCAGCAGGGCAGGAGACTCCCAGTTTCAGTGGAGCCAGGAGGAGGCCTGCATACAGCTAGCACTAGCACTATTGTGCTGTTTTTATATGACTCCAACTCATGAACAGGGGCTCTTTTCTTTTCATAGCTCCGCTCTCCACCTTGTCAGTGTGATTATTTGAAGCTCCCATCAGCGCTGTGACTGTGGTTAAGCTCCCACTTGATGGATTGCTGTTAGTAATTATGTTAATCTTGGCACGTAAAGGTCGTCATTCCAGAGCTGCAGTGGTAATTTTATTTTTATCAACGGCTGTCATCTTAATGCATTAACTGACATTGGAATTTAGAAGCTATAGAACAGGCGCATAAAGTGTGTTTTATGTTTGTACTATAAATACTGTCACAAATGACTTGATGAATGACGTATCTGCTTAGTTGCAACCGACTGATAAGAGTCAGGTCTCTTAAGGCCCAGACACAAAAAAAACTAAATCAAGGAGCGCCTCACGAAGCCTTTGTCTTGGCCAAAACGTTGCATTTGAACACACCACAAAGCTAACAGCCAATGGCCAACTACCACGTCCGTCCTGCACCTGGGTGAGATTAAATAACTCTCCACACCAGCAGGTAGTGGTAGTCTGTATTCGTCATTCAAAAAGGGAAACCAGAAGACCGCGGATATACTGTACAAGCCGTTGTTATGATACATAAATGAAATATAGTAGCATTTGCCGACCATTTTCTGACCACTCTCACTCACCACTCAGCTTCATTCCAGATGGCCATGTCGTTGTGAAAATATCCGTGTATTGGAATGATGAGATGAGATGAAGATGAAAAATGAGAAGAGCCTTCTGTGTTTTTCCTCTTGACTTTACTCGTTGGCTTGCTTTCCTCACTTCCATTTCTCTTCTCGTGCATGGATTTGTTTAAGCGACAACGACAAGCTCCGGCACCGATTCATCTTGCTGAATTGGCCGGAAAACCTCCAACACGGGGAGACTAAATCCGTCGGTGCGGGACAAACTGCAAAAACTAGAGCGACTAGGGCCTTTAAAGCACTTTAAGAACATCTGTGATGGATATTTTCTGAGCACGTAGCATGCCAAAACACTACTGACACGCTGATTGTTTTAGAAGCAAAAATGTTGTGCTTGAACCCTTTCACATGCATCGCTTCAAAACATGCTGCGGTGCTTCACAATACGATCGATTCCTTTTGAAAGACTCAATTGATGTTTCCAGAGAAACAGAGGTGAAAGATATGTGCCTTCATGTTGTGTGGATTAGTATACACATAATTGGATTCCTTCTAATGCCCTGTCTTCTCTACACAATCATCAAACCATTCTCTACTGGCTGACCCCTTTTCTTTGTCTCTAACTAAGCATATGGTAGATATTATGAGATTTGAAATGTGTGCAGGAAATGAAAAGAATGTAACATTTTGCAGTTTCTGTTGGGTAAATACTTACTGCTCCCTGAACCAAGTGTAATAGAGTCGGATCACGGGTGACCCCTGCACTTTTAGACATTCCAGATGGAGCTACCGCTAGCACGAAGCAGAGAACACCCAGGGGTGCACTCAGCTGGTGTAGAAAAACAGACTCAGGTTCATGTAAGCTGCGTCCACGATAAGACTAGCACGCCTAGAAATAACCACCAGTCCAAACCGCAAAGTCTGGAGCCAAGCAAACAGCTATCTTTTGTTTAATTTTACACGTGAGAGCGCAACTGTTGACAGATGAGGTGTGGCGAGATGGCTGCTGGAGGGCAGTGACCTCGGGTTAGCACTGGAACCACAGGAGCAGATATCAGCAGACAGTGCAGCTCAGAGAATCGCTGCATCTCTGTGGCCTCTTTTAGTCCAGCAGCTGTCTTATATCTGTGGAAACGCTGTAATGGAGGTATTCGAGGCGTATTCTGGTATGAATCAACTTCCTTTTTTGCAGAGATTCCTGTCTAGTCTTCTCAGCCCAGAAGTGAAACAGCTTTTTTACTTGACTTTTCATATATAGATCAACATGCAGACAGAGTATAAAGAGACTCTTTTGAAGTAGCGCTCATGCCAGAGGATAGAGTCCTGGATACACTGCGGTGCTTGTTTGATAAGTCTGTGCACCTGGGGCACTGACGGGGCATTAGCGAATTTGGGCATTTCCCATAGTGCATTGTGAGGCCCAGCGCCGAGGGATGATGAGACGATGAGTGTACATGTTTACTCTGTGCTGTCTGACCTCCTTTTTTATCTTTTCTACTGATTGTTCTTCTGCTGTTGGGTCAACTCGGGTCTGTGTGCGCTGAGATGTAAACAGAAAGCCTCTAATCGTCCCTTTGCTCCTGCAGAATCTGCCTCTGTTCAGCTCCCCTCTCTCTACACACTCATATGTACACACACATTCATCTCCTTTGTGGTATTTTTTGGTCTCCTCGGCTGCTGTCGTGCCCATCGTCATGTTGGTCTGAGCTCTGTGTGTTTGTGTGGATCATGTCAGAGTGGTCAGTGGTGAAAATGTGACACTTTTGTTTTTTTAAGCTTGTTTTAGTTTTAAAAGACAGAGTGCACATATGCAGACTGACAGATTAGTAAAACATGGAGGGACTGATTGTACATTGAAAAACAGAAATGTTCTTGCAGGCGATACGGCAGATTTGCAACATATAGAAAGCCCTGCACTGTCCTTTGGTTGATACAGTGTGTGTGGGCCTCTAGTTATAACCAATAGGCTACCTCCGGGTCTGAAAAGTGAAGACAATGTGGAAGTGCCTTAAACTTGCATTCTTTCTAATAGCCAGCAGGGGGCGACTCCTCTGGTTGCAAAAAGAAGTCTGATTGTATAGACGTCTATGAGAAAATGAGCCTACTTCTCACTTGATTTATTACCTCAATAAACATTGGCAACATGAGTTTATGGTCTCAATCGCTAGTTTCAAGTCTTCTTCAATGCAGCATGATGTTCATTTAGTAAATTATGGTCCCATTTAGAGTCAAATAGACCACAAAGCAGGGGATGATTTAGGGCGTGGCTGGGGCCGATGGGTGACGACACAGTGACCACGTCCACTTCTTACATAGTCTATGGTTATGATGTAATCTCGTTCAAAGAATCTCCATGTGGTTTGTTAATGTCATGTGTTCAGTTCCACATTTTAGGTGTTGGCTTTGGGGCGCAGGTTCCTTGATAAGCTATTGTTTACATTATTTCCAACCAGGTAAATACACCAGATTAGATGAATAATTTCCAGACAGCTTTGAAAGAAATCCATCCTGTGAATATGTTCCATGAATACAAGGACTTCCTAAGACTATTTTACTATGAAAACTAGTAGAAAGCAGCTGGTCCTTGGCTGTACTTATCACTTTTCATGTTGCCTAGATTAGACAAGAAGTACTGGTGAAGTAACTTGCAATTATCTTATCTGGTCCTAAATTGTGGCACATATATAAAATACAAATGTCCAAATGTAGCATTTGAACATTTTCTCATGCAATGAGTTAAATGACATTAAGTTGACTTACTTAATTAACTTAATTGTTAATTGCTTTCCTGCCTTTTGAACAGGATAGATAGGAGAAGACTTCTAATGAAACGGGAAACTCATTTTGGCCCATCAGAAAAGCGTCTGGCACACATTCCCCTCCTCCTTTGAACCCTCCTCTGTTGTCAGGAAAGAGTAATCTCTCCACCCGGTCCACTTGTTTGGTTTAGGGTACAAACATACCAGCTCTTAGTCTGCTTTTTGTCATTGTAAAGCAGTACCAGGGCCAGTTCTAAATCCTCCTGTAACATAAACTTTTAGCTGCAGTTGGAGCTTATGCATCTATTCATTTCAACTTTCTCTCACGATCAGGATACACTCCCTTTTGCGTGGAGGGAGAGACCTCCAGTCACACCCGGAGCTGTAATCAAACACCTTTGAGGACATGCCAAATTTGATTTCAAATTGAGTATACTAGATAGAAATAGAGTGACGTGAAGGAGTTTGGTTACTGATGGCCCCTATATCCTCTCTAATGGATGATGCTGTCACTAGTGAAGTGTTATTTTTAATTCGGCAACTTATGCAACCCCGCTTAACCTAAATAAATGTTGTCATCTGCGGTTATTAAATTCCCATCCATGTAAATATCTGTAAAGGATAACTAGGCTGCATATGTTTTGCTGTTAGTTTCCACATATCGGGCTCGATAAGGCAGCCGGCAACTCATTTCATTGGTTTCCTTACCTCCCACTGAGGGTGTGACCCTCCATTCACACTGCCCATTAAAATCTCAGCATTACTCCCTGCAGGCAATATTGGCACATCGGGGTGTTCAGTTGGTGGTCTGACCACAATAAGAGAGGGTGGAGCTGGATGATTGGGTTCTTACCGGCTCAGATATAGGGGAGTTATCGCCGTGTACAGGAAGGGGCGGGCTCGGCCGTTAATGGCAGGGCTTTAGCATCGGTGCTAGTTTGAGGGTCAGCTGGTGGGAGATTCCTCCCCGTTGTGTGGTTGAATTAAGCGAGCAGCAGATGAAAGCGGAAGATGTTGAATGGTTTTCTTTGCTCCATACTTTCATCACGCAGCCTTAACAAGTGTCCTTTCTGGTTATGGAGGCACTTGGGGAAGATGGTATTCCTGGTTTCCCAGGCCCCGGTAATGAACTCTCAAGGATAACATCGCCCAATTAATTGGTTCTGTGGTTTAATTGCACAAATCTCTTTGAGCAAGGTTTGGCAAAACTCCCATTCCTTTCTTTTTTTCATTTCTCCCCTCTCCACCACATTCATTTCTCTTCTTAACCTCCCATTCTCCTTTGCTTTAACCCAGTTAAGGTAAAAGAATCGCTCCAGTGAAGCAGAAACGCGAGTGTTTTCATCAGATTGGAGATGCCCGTGTCTGGTTGCAGTCCTCCTTCCCTGCCTGAAAAGTGTGATGAATTTAATATCGTTCCTGCCCAAAACCCTCGCATACTCACCTCCAATTCCCACCGCAAGGTTGGAACAGCTGCTCTCAATAGAGGATTGAAAACAGAGCTCCCACGTTGTTTTAAATCAACTCCTCGGAGGACGAAACACTAAAACCGCGTGCGGCGTAAATTTGATCGCATTTGAGTGTGATGTGACATGGAATGTGATTCATTGTTTTTACTGCGAGTTTATTGAGGAATCAAATGGCGGGCAGTGAAGCGTATGCAACATGCCTTCAGGTTTGTCGGCTTTCCGCTTGGATTTTTTCCCTTCCTCTGTGTTGATGATGAATACGGTGTGACACATCCAAATGTTTGACTGACTGCAGCTTGTCAACACAAAATAGTAGAAGGCAGGTAACAAGGAGCTAAAATAAACGGGGTTGTGAATGCACTGAGAGGGACTAGTAAATTTGCTTCACATAGTAATACCGCCTGACTCACTATATGATGAAGTCCATGAGCTGGAAAATTGGTGTAATCATCTTGGCCTCTAACCCACGTTGCACCCCAATTTGGCTGCGGGAGGAGAGGAAGACTGCATCGCAGCTTGGCCTCGGCTCCGGAGGTCGCGGCGTCTTGGGGACGAGGCCAGCTACTACTTCCTGCTTGCTGAGAACAGAGGAGCATTAATATGGCTCAATTACGCCGGGCTTTATTAAAGATAATTGGCCATAATCACGGGTCTGTGTTCACCCCAGGGCCCGGCATCGTGGTAGGGGCTGAATAAACATGTTTGACCCGAGGTGCAATAGGCCGGACACCGTGGAGGAGATTTTAGAGGAATGTGAAAAGCCTCATTTGAGAGCCTTCTTTTGCCTACAAAATGCTCTTGCTTCAGCTTAGCCAGTGTATTTAATAATATAATAACACAATGCTGTGTTATGATATTCTGTGATCATGCACAATGGGTGTACTTGCAGAAACATACAGCTGAATTGTGCCTTTTGATGGCCAAACATATGCAAATCTTGATATTTTGCTCGCATAAGTGTGACTTCTAGGTGACTTTTTTCAATTTTCGACACACAATTTACTAAACCTTTGAAACATCAACTAGTTTATGCTGCACTAGATATTTTGAAAGGTAACCTTAGGTCTAAGACAAGTGACAAGCTTGGCTTTTCAGAGAATTGCGGCTACCTGAAATGGGCCGTGTTGCCAACAAATGAGGCGCGCAGAGGACTTGGCATTCCTCTCAAGAATATTTTTAAAAGGGCTTATGACACAGCTCTGCTTTTTGAGCGTGAGTATGCGCCTAATTTCCTTAAGTGCTGTCAGCTCTGAGTGGAGTAAGCTTAATAATGTTGTGCATAAAATGTGTTTGCAACTGGCATCAAATAGAGCTTCAGTGTTAATATATGCAGTGCTGTTTTGTAGAACATCCTTTGCATTGTGGCTTAATTTACATAAATCTCCTTTTTTTTCACTCTCAAGTCGCTGAGGAGTATTTCTCAATGTGCCATACTACCCAGTTTGATCAATCCGAGACTGTAAACAACATTGGAGGTGTAATCACCAGAAGCTTCATGATGCAATATTATCCTGATACTTAAGTCACGATATGTTCTTATTGCAATTTTAAACATTTTGGGATATGTTGAGTATTTTGATAAAATATATTTTGATTTATTACCTTTTTACCTTTTTCTTATCTGTTTTATCTAATAAGATACAGTCTTTACGCTGTTCATCTCAGAGTTTTCATTCACATATCTCGAGGTCAGAGGTCAAGGGACCCCTTTGAAAATAGCCATGCCAGTTTTTCCTCACCAAAATTTAGCCCAAATTTGGAGCATTATTTAGCGTTCTTCTCAACAAGCTAACATGACACGGTTGATACGAATGGATTCCTTAGTTTTTGTCGTTTCATGTGATACCGATATCTTCACTCTAGTTTTAAAACTGAGCCCGCTACAACCTCGGAAAGATTGAATAGCGGCCTTGGTTAGTCTATATAATAAAAGATTGACACTTGACGCCTGTGTATCGATACAATATTGCCACGTGATACTACGCTCTATTGATTTTTTCCCCTCATCCCTAGTAAACGTGGATGATTTGGAAAGCTGCAACCAAAGGCCCACAAAAAGACCGTGCACGGCTTTGTCCAGAGGGACTTGCTCTCTATGAGCACAGACACAGTTGTGTAGGAGTCATAGAAGTGACTAATGAGAAGTCAGTCAGGCTGGTGAGTCTGTCAGAGTTGGCTGACACCGTGCCGTGTGTCCTGCTCGGGTGAAATATCAGTGATAGTGGACTATTAATCTCAGGACGATGGACAGAACGTGCTCACTTTTCTGACAGCATATTAATATCTGCCGGGCCTTTAATCAGGCCACAATGTCAGAGGATTATTTTAAGACCTGGCAGAACCGCTGGGCTGCTCCTCTCTGGATGAACCAGGATGAAAGACAGACTATCCAACATCAGAGACAGAAAATGAGTTCATTACTGTAATTAGGCCTCTCTTTCTCTCCCCATCTTTCCTTCGCCATCCCCCCCTCCCCCTGTTCACCAGGCCTTGTGTCTTAAACACCCATAATGGCGATGCATTACTCCGGTAATAAAGGGCTGTTAGCACAGCAGACCGCCCACCCTACATCTGCTACTTTCCCCTGCACACACAGCCACAAAGGCAAGGACAGAAAACAGCCTCCTCCAGGTCACACCCAAGATAGATTCTGCTGACCAAGTGGCCTGTGGCACTCTCTTTTGGTTGGGGGGATGGATGTGGAGTGAGACATGGTACAACTGTGTTCATTAATCACTGTCGCGGAGAGAGTAGCTAATAAGAGGCAGGAAAAGGAAACACAGACCACCATGTTCACTGGTTTATCCCGTCCTGTCCACAACGTGAAATAAAGGCCAGCTAACCCTCTCCTGACCTCGTGTTGCAGCACAAACAGGGAGAGGCTAGACAGTATGAACATAAACACGCTAGTCTCCTGTTTCTGTTTTTTTTTTTTTACTATAAATTCACTCCCAGGAGGAAACAGATTGGAGGTGAAACTAGGACGCTATATAACACTGATGATGTGTTTTCTTTTTATTGCTGAGTTTATATCTTGATGTTTGTGCTTTTTTTTTTAATTTTACGTGACGACATAAACCTGTTTTCTCCCAACAGTGATAATAAACGCTAAGCCTTGATTTACGGCTGGGCTTATATAGCCAAAATATTCTATTCCCGATATAGATAATTGCATATCTCGATAACAATATATATCACAATATAGCATGTTTTCTGGTAATTCCATAAATAAATAGTCTATATGAAATAACCACGTGGTAAAGCCTATTTTCTGTGTAAATTAAATACTTGACAAATAAAAAAAATGTTCTCATTTGATTAAGAACTTTATTAAAATATGAACACAACAGTGTCAATTAAAATTATAGAGAATAAAAGAATATTTCCAGCTATACACTGTTTGCATGCATGCACACAAATACAGAGTAATCAGATCAAGACAATAGTTTGATTTAACTGAGTTTAAATTTGAGTTAGTATTTGTTATTATCAATTTAGACGACGTGATTGTGTATCAGGATATCTCGATTTATGATTTCATCACGATACGATTCCATTGAGAGACGATAAATCATCGTATTGAATTATCGCTCAGCCCTACTTTGATAGTTTTTTGGTTTGTCTGTGCTGACAGCATTACACCCCTCTATTTTGTTTTGTTTTTAGCTGCTCGACTGCTGTGAGTCATTCATGCTGTTTTGTTGTCATGCGTTGAGATTACAGTATGTCAGTTTCTTTGTTCTTCTTGTTCTCAGTCATCCGTTAAAGCCTCTGTTGGAGTGTCCCCATTGATAAAGCTGTTTGCACAGGTGGCACATTTTGCTGTCACTAGCTCTAATTGTGTGAAAGGACTGTGTTCAGTCAACGTGTGACATTTGGGTGTTGGTCAGCAGACGGCCATATAGTCACCTCTGCTCCCTGTCTGGGAAAGAGACCTGAGGTAGATTTTAGTTGACATAAGTAGAGCTGCAACGATTAGTCGACTAATCCATTAGTTGATCAACAGAAAATAATTGGCAACTTTTAATAAACAATTAATCGCTATCGTTATTTTTCATGCAAAAATGGCAGAAAAAGCTTTTTTAAGCCTCTCAAATATGGAGATTTCCTTCTTTGGTTTGTTTTATATAATATTAAACTGAATATGTTTGAGTTCTGGACTGACAAAACAAGACATTTAAAGACATCACCTTGAACTTTGAGAAACTGGGATGGATATTTTTCACTATTTTCTTGAATTTTATAGACCAAACAATTAATCTATGAAATAATCAGCAGATTAATTATTAATGAAAATAATTGTTAGTTCCAGAAATAATTGTGATTAACAACGTTATTGTCATTTTAAGACAATTTTATGCCACTGATATAATGATAATGTAATGGCATAATAATCCAAGTAGCTATCAACTTAATAAAAATGTATCTTATAATGGTAGGCAAAACCCTGCTGTTTATTCTGGCTGAAATATTGGGGACATTCTTATGTAAACAAACATGCATGTAAACACAACGGGTAATATCAAGGTCAGCAAAAACAAAAATCAAAGTCATGTCCATATATTGTACAATAAGTCGATAATGTAATTATCGTGACAGGCCTACGTCTCTTATTATTTTCAGGAACATGGCGGCAAGGTGCTGTTTTTGTACGGTGCCAATGTTCTTGTAATGTATTTTAATATTCAACTAGTTTGTGAGACAAGTAATGTTTTAGTTATCAAATCAAAGCGTCGGCGTAAATGCTAAACTGAATAAGTCGAGGATTCAAATGCGTCATCAGCGGAGTCTTGTGATTGGGTTGCTCGCACCACGTGAAAGCATCTTTCGTCAGAGCTTTCTAAGTCTTGAGTGGGGACAATTTTGCATGGTGTCTTGGGGTGATTAGTGTTTTGAAGCAGTGGCTTTTGGCAGGGGGTCATTTTTCTTCTCTTTACTCTTTTGTCACATTGAGAATTAAGATTCACAAATATTGCAGAAACATCTATCCTTCTAAAAGTATTACCAAATACACTACACCACATCTACACATTTAGACTTCATATAGTGAAGTCATTTTAACATTGGTCCCTGCTCACACTAGCACATTGGTATACATGAGTATGATTCAGAAATTAGACCATATCCGTTATGGGTGTACCAGATTTTGAATGGGAGAATTCACTTTTATTGCTTCATGTTGAAATAATAAAACCAAAACCAACTTCATACCCAAATCTAACACTTTAGCCTTTTCAGACAGAGATGTTGTCTGCATTGGAAATGAGGCTTTGGCATAGTTCACTACGCTACAACCCGGCATATATTCCATTATTCATCATCCGCCAACTCTAACGGACAAACATGTTTCCCAGTAGTCGTCGGCGCTACATTATGCATTCACATGACACAACACACTATCTTGCTGTCCTCTCTAAGCCTTGTGTTAAATACAGTGGCACTACAGTTCCCTGCCTGTGAATGAAGCTGTGTTCATAACCAGACCAGTCCGTAATGGGAGAGAGAGGATTGTGGATAGTTTGGCAGTAGACCTAACTGAGGGGGGTATCATTATCAATCTATTTCTACACATTTGGGTCATGCATGTATTAACCTGTATTTGGCCCAGGCTGAAGCGCATACTTTATTATTACGATGTTTCCGAGTCATCCCGAGTGTATTTGGTCTAGTCTGGTCTGTAGCTAATCTTGATGTGACCCACATTTTCATCCTGAAATAGTTTACCCTCCTAAATGAGAAATGTAAACAGTTGTCTGGGAACAGAAGATATCATGTTAGAGGCCAGTGGACGGAGCGGAAGCCAAGCTTGGGACGCCAGGCCCAACTTCATCATCTATCATGTTCACAGTGAAACCTCGCAAAGAGAATAGCTTTAAAGTTGGGTTGGTAATCTTGAGAAGCTAGCAAGAGGACGCTAGATTTAAAAAAAATGATCCAACTGAAAAACCCAGCCAAGTGTTGCCAATGAAAGTAGCTAGCAGCACTAGCTCCAAAACTCCCTAAATCTAGAGTGAAAGGATCGGCAACACTGACTGTCCGTCGCTTCAGGCCGCCCTCTAAAGCCACTCCCCCAGAATTATCATTACGAACATAAACAACAAACATGGCTATTGCTAGTACCCACAGCTGTCAAGCTAGCAGCTTGTGGAAGAATCCGGTGATGCGCAATGAGTGCACAGGCAGAGTGTGCACAGGTAGATGGTCAGGTAGATAGAGTTCAATGATTGGACGAGCTTATTACAGTCCTGCCACAAATGCTGTTTTTTTTTCTCCTTTTTTTTGTCAGAGAATTTAATTTATTGATTGCTGTTGGGATTAAGGCTGTCCTTGACCCAAAGAATTACACAAAAGCAGCACTTTAGATCTCGTGTTTACCAGAGATGTGCTCATAAGTTTCTTGGAAATAAGTCATTCAGCATCAAACAAGAATAAAAAACAATTAATCGACCTTAGAAATCTTAGTCGACTAAGATCAAAGCGGCTGATAAGTCGACTAAGAGGGGGCAGCCTTAGTCGTGATGTTAAGAAAATTTCAACAAATATAACAAAAAATGTTTTTGAAGATTGCCAACCTAAGCTTTAACAGGGTTTCTCATCTTTATTGAAGCAAAACTAGCAATCCAGTGCCCCTGTTCTCTGTGATATGGAGGGTTTACTTGATAACTCACAGGGTTTTCACATGATTTCAGTAGAAGGAGGAATGAGGCACACCAGCAGCCCCAAAGAACACGAAAAAAGCATTTAGGTCAATGTACTGTAGGAAGACGTGTAGTCTCTATTGTGGCATGGTGTGGTGTGATCTTCCATGCAGAAGTCAGTGTTTGAGGAGATGAATCCAGTGTGACATCTCAGTCACTTAACCCCCTCTGGACCGTACGACATATCTGATAGCATGGGACGGGATTGATGAGACACTTCCTCAGAGTCAGCATACAGCACAGTCTTTGTTTGTTAGCGTCTTTATTACATTGTCCATGTCGAATCGTTTCCCGGAGTTGAACGAGGCTATATGACCAACCCGGCGCCTATTTAACAGCACGCGGCGGATATACAGAAACATTACTCATGGATAAAAATGGAAACCATGTGAGTTTGCAACACGAGTGTATCTGACATCTGAAATCCCCAAGAGGGAACGAAGCTGCTTTTCAAGGACAAGCTGACTTTCCTTCCCTCTGTCCTCAGACGTTCAGGTTAATGAGTAAAACTGCTGATGTCAGCCTTTTTGTCTGTTTATTATTCCCCCAGTTGAACAAAACTGAACAAGGGGAAAGAGTAAACTTGCAAACGTTCTTGTAGTTATTGTAGTGGAGTGGACCACAACCTTATATTTCAGTGCATTTGTGGTTATATGTATGTATGTATATACATATATATACATATAT
>CAKAOH010022080.1:0-18634 GCA_916701665.1 Sebastiscus tertius
CTCATTGACCTTTCAGGGCTTCCATATCTCAACATTACAATATGTTTATTCATAAATGTATTTTCTAACAGATGAGTTAAGTAATTAAGTCTCTTGGCAGAAACCATTGGCCAATATTAGCTTACCATAGATACGATTTACATTGGTGTCAATGTAAATATAAGCTAATATGCATTCCATAAATGAGTTATTGGCTGCAGTTCCATTCCTATTTCATCTTTTTTTAACAATTCAATTATATAGCGTTTGTTTTTATTCATCATATAATTATATATGATATAATATGTAAATGATTTATAAAAACAGAGTATAACTTCCAGTGAAGTTTACTGTTCATAATGTATCTGCCTCTAAGACACTGTGCTTTGTCTGGCTGAATTCCCCCCCGAGCATAGACCACGTTGTTGCTAACTGCTAGAGCTGGTGGTGGAACAGGAAGTACACAGTATTTTTACCTGTGGAACATAGAAGAGCTTCCCTCTCTCAGGTTTTGTCAGGTTTCCTCCAAACAGAGGCCACAGCTTTAAAAAAAAATAAATAAAAAAAAAATAAAAACATATGTAATTGCTTTATATGCCAGATGTAGAAACATATGTTACATTACTTTCCAGGCCAAATCCATTAACGGTGCTCTCCAAGTAGCCACCGTTAACTGGAAGGCTTCTCACCTCTCCGAGCACTCTGAACAGAGAGCTCTTTCCACAGCCGTTTGGTCCACACACGAGAACGTTGGTGCCTGAGCTCACCTTCAGAGGACAGAGAAACAACACGTTGGAATACAATACTGCATAACAGTAATTCAGTTAATCATCATGAGCCCCCTCTTCACACACAGGTTCTGCAATATGCCGTAAAGAGAATCTGCCGTTAAGTTGGCTTTGCTTTTTTTTACACTGAACCAATTAACGGCAGCATAACGCCGCCACCTGTGTGTGATTTTAGACAGCACACCAGCATCATAGGAGCAAAACAGGCGTGACGTTTGACACAACAGTGTCGGCGTCTAGTGTGTGTGTGCATGTGTGCGTGTGTGTGTGTAGTCCCTTTCACACCAAGCCCCCAGGAAGAGCGCCGGTCGTTGATCCCAACTTTCGTAGTGGCCAAACGACGCTACTGCAACTTCCGTGTCCGTCACGTGATGCCATTGAGCCCAAAATGACTTTTTCCCACAGACTTACATTGGGAAAGAGACGTCTGTAACTCAGCGGGATCATTTTTTTTTAGGAAAATAAACTCCCCAGTGTGAACACTCTAATAGTCCGTATTTAAATCATCAGGTTTTAAAGTTGTAAAACCCACTAATAGCTGTATCCAGAGTTATCTCCCTTCCTCCGTTCATGTGAGTGAGACCCAGACCGAGGCTGGAGCGCAAGCTGTGACGACTGCGTGATGTTTGGACTCCATGACCGAGCGGACGCTACTGCGCATGTTCCATGTGCCCAAGATCCGGGTACTTTTCCAGACAGAGGTCGAGCCATTTAGTTTTTGTGCTCCACTGAGCAACTTTCATAGGAATGAACGGTGTTCAACGCTGTACCCGGTTCTCTCTATACGTCCGCGTTTCACACAGGCATCGGCTCTGTGACTGCCTCCACTGTCGGCTCAGGGGCGGAACAACTCCGAACCTCCTTCCATCTCTGTACCTTTCATACAGAGAACAGCGAGGTGGAATAACGGCGCAACAGTCCCGCCTTGAACAGGCTGTGTGAACGGAGGCTACGGTTAGCCGGTCTGGATGAGATGTGGCGATGAATGATGAGCTTTACCTCGAACGTGAGGTCTCTGATTAAAACGTCTCCGTTGGGTGTTGCTAGTGGCGCATGGTCAAATCTGCAAAATAAAAAATACAAATGTTGCTTAAAAGCTGAGCTCATGAAAAGAACAAAAACAAAATGTATATTCCAGTGCAGAATAAAGAGACCTACTTGATGATGTTATCTCTGTTGATGATTTGACCACCTCCAGGCACCAGTAGGAGTTTCTCTGCAGTGTCTGATTCTAATGAACGGAATAAACCACAAATGAGTTAAGCTGCACAGCTCGAGTCGTAGAGGAGAATTCATTTCTGTCACATGTTTCTTTGTGATTAGGAGCCATGTGTACCTTTCTCCTGCTGGGAGACCATGGTGCGTTCATATTTGCCGGCATTCAGCTCCTTCAGGACTTTCATCAGTTCAGTGATACGAGATGTGAATCTGTGAGGGACATAGACATGAGTAAAAAAATAAATAAAAATAAATCACATCAACATTTGAGTTCATCAGAACAGATTAGGGATGCACCGATACCGATAACAGTATTGGGTATCGGGTCCAATACTGTGCTCATGTACTCGTACTCGCAAAACGGCTCCGATACCACTTTACGGCAGCGTGACGTTACCCTTTAGTTACCCTCTCGTCACCATCTTTCAGGTCCTTTCGCACGCTCTCATGCTCCACCTCCCCGAGGGTGCGGGCGAGACAGACCAGTGGTGAGCCCGACCCCGCTGGGCCGGGATCCCACCTCAGCTGGCGCCCACTTTCATTGCGTCACGGGGTTTTGTTTGCACCCTCTGACTCGCGCGTGTGTTAGACTCCTTGGTCCGTGTTTCAAGACGGGTCGGGTGGGTCGCAGACATCGCCGCAGACCTCTGGCGCCTTTTACGTGGGCCGAGCCCCGCCCTGGAGGCACGACGTGGTTGGGGCGCACAGAGGACAGTCCGCCCCGGTCGACAGTCACACCGGGCCCCGTCCCTGGCCGGCGGGGAGAGAGGGCGCAGCGAGCACTTCGGCCACAGCCCCGGGAAGCACCTTCGCCCCGAGCCTTTCCAAGCCGATCTAGAGCCGGTCGCGGCGCACCGACTCGACGAGGGTCTTTTGGCACAGAGAAGTACTCGTATCGGTACTCGGTATCGTTGAGTGCCCAAATGTCAGTACTTGTACTTGTACTCGGTCTGAAAAAAAGTGGTATCGGTGCATCCCTAGAACGGATCCCAGCTCTGTATTATTTCATTAGTCCCTTACTAGGTTAAAACATGATCCATTCTAACGGCAAACGTACACAGGAAGTGGCTGCACTCTCCTTACACACCTGGTTTACTTTTAGATAGAGCAGCTTGTGTCTCTGAAGCCTAAAATTCATGTGTAAATGGTCTCTAGCTCTCCCGTCAGCTCCGTTCTCTTTATCCATCCATGGTCAGCTCCATTGGGGCCGTTTGAATGCAGAGAACAGAGATGTCATCTGTATGTGGGTGCTCTACAGCTGTAGCGTCGGCCCATTTGACCACGGAGATGAGAGCGACGGCCGGCTCGACCACCACGTTACCGCAATATGATAACGTTTCCTGTCTGTGACAGAGTTAGCATGCAGCTTTAGCCGTGATGTCTAGCTCTGCATTTCCTGTCAATGTGTGAAACCCAAAGAGTTTCCATCCTTTACTGGATGTGTAGTGTTTACCATGCTGGATTTAACATGGGAGGGTGCAGGTCGTATCCACGCTGACCCTCCAACGTTTTATACTTTCTGAGGTTTGTTTTGGTTGACGGATACGGAACGGATATGAAGTCACAGTAAAGACCTCTATTTTGCAGCAACTCTGTATTCTGCCAGTCAAGACAGTAGAGGAAACCCCCTCTGGCTTGAGAGTCACGGCCAAGATGCTAATTCACAATATATTGTGAATGAATTAGAGGCCGTGTATTCAAGAGATGAGAATGCAAGCGTCACACTGAAAACAACAAAAAAAAAAAAATCAACTTAAAACTGAATGAAAATGCTCAACAGATCAAGAATGTGAATCAGATGTTTTTATCTCAGAGCTGGAAGAATTAACAGCAGAAATCTAAAGAGTGATCTGTTTTAAGAGGAAAGATTCAACATCAATCTCCACTACAGGCAGTAACCTGCAAAAGCCTTTCAAAAGGCCCATTGAACTGGCTACTCATATAGTTTTCATAGGACACTCAGATGCCGGACTAACACATCTATGAGCCAAGAACAACACTCACCCTGAGAGGCGGGTCATCTCTCGGCCAGCCAGTACAATCCTGCCCAGGGCCTGGGACATCCTCAGGAGCATCCTCCCACTCTGGTAGTAGTCCTACAGGCCACACAGGTCACATCACACCAGTTTAAACCCCAGAGCCTCAAAACGTGACCACAAAGACTTTTCAGAGCAGCTGAACTGTTGCACTGTGACGTGTTTTTCTACCAGGGAGCCACTTGTGTTTCTTCATTTTACGACGGCATCGTTGAAATATGTTTATTACCCTGATAAAAACTACCTTATTGCTGTGTGGTTATGCAGTGGTATGTGTACGCACTGACTGGTTTGACAAGCATTGACATGCAAGGCCAGACTTCCATGTTTCCATCCAAAGTCAAACCTGATGTCTCGGTATAATGTAAAACTCCAAAAACTGTAATTTCAAGTTTTATTTTGCCACCAACAACGATGTGACAAAGCAGGTGAATCTCCATGATCTAATTTAGGTGGACTAGAGGCTGTGTGTGTGTGTGTGTGTGTGTGTGTGTGTGTGTGTGTGTGTGTGTGATTTGTCTAACCTCCAGCAGCTCAGAGTGTGTGCTGTGCAGGTGTCGAGCGTGTGCTGGGGTGAGGAACGGCCGGCTAACCACCAAGTAGCCGACTACAGTGGCCACATCTTCTCAGGAACAACATGTGGACACAAAGAACAGAGAATAAAGACACATAACAATCATGTTTTTGAGTTCTCTAAATATGGTTCTCGCAAACACTCTACTGCTTATATTTACACAACGCCCCCCCCCGTCACATGGCCCGAGACAAAGACGTCGTCTCTCACCATTATTACTATCAAGCCCATTGCTATCTTGATTAAAGCACAATCTTTGTACTAGTGCTGGTGCTGACTCATTCAGAACCTTTATTTAACTAGGAAGTCACATTGAGATTAAAACCTCTTTTACAAGTGAGACCAAGGGGCCTGTACTACGAAGCGAGTTCAACATACCCAGGGTATCTTCTCATTATCTGGCTTCACTAACCCTAACAACCGAGATCACGCTAAACGGTCCTACGAAGCTGGTTATCAACTCGGTAAATCAACACAGAGTTTCTCTGTCTGGCTGTGAACGCGTTCATATGAACGGGGAGGTATTTGCAGCATCTGACCAATCACAGACATGGACACGTCCACATTTTACAAAGGAAGAAACTATATTAGACAAATACGAAGAAGTTAAACACTTAATCCAGACTAAAAGTAACACAGTTGAAGCTGCCAAATGCAGGAAGGACAGCTGGTGAAAGAAAAAACTCCTGATGTGTGAGTGCGTAAATTAACAGATTTATTAATTTAACGGAACACACAAAAGTCAGATATAGTCGCCTAGATATAAATAGCATTACTATATGTAAAGGATGGATGGATTACACCTCTTTATATCCATTAATGTGATACGGCGTGTATGACTATTTCAAACTTCTTTCAGCTGCGCCCCCCGTCTCCGGCGGTGTGAAACGGACTCAAGACCAAGTAAAAAAATAAATATAAAAACATAATTCAAAGCAGTAAACACCCACAGCATAAATCCAGCTGTCCTTCCTGTATTTGTCAGTTTAAACTATGTTGTTTTTAGTCTGGATTTTGACTTAAACTTCTTCATATTTGTGTAATATTATCATACAATCCCCGCACTGAGCTCTGATTGGTCAATAGGAGGTGCTTTTATACGAGTTGATCTCTTATCTGGAACATAACCTGCTCCAGTTAGCAGGTTAGTTGTTCAGCATCAGTTACCATGGCGATCTACCCCGGTAAGAAGTGAACCACCGTCATAGGACGGAAAATCCTGAAGGGTTAACCCTGAAGTTACCTCGCTAGCGACAAATCCTGCTTCGTAGTACAGGCCTCTAGCCGAGACGGGGTCAGATAGCAGTATCCAACACATAACAAGACCACACTGAACCACAACAGCAGCACAACAATAGGTACGACACAATACACATTACATCATCATACAGGGCATTAAAACAGGGCAGCAGGTTGGTCATGTGTTTGTTAGTTAATTGAAACAACTGTAGCCAGCAGTGACCACTTCCTTTATTCTATGTTTAAGATCATTTAAAGAGATCAGGGTCTCCAGTTTAAGCTGCAGATGGTTCCAGGACCAGGACCATAGTGGATCATACGATGCTTATTTTCAGGTTCATACTTCTATTTTGTATATTTACATGCTTTATTTTTTATGCTGTGAAATGTTTGTCAAAGCTGCAGTTTGATATCCTCTTAAAGTACCGTCCTACCGGCTCTGCAGCAGACATGCAGACCAGCGCTCGTCTCCCTCCACGCTGCTACCGAGGGAGAGAGCGAGGAGCCCGGGCAAAGGGGTGCCGTTCATTCTGCATTTCACGGTCACGCTGCAGAGCTGACCGAAAAACGGTAATGCCACACCCGCAGTGAGGGGAAAGACAGAAGAATTGGCAGCGAGCCAACGTAAAGGGGACGTTTTCTTACCACTTACATTTGATACAGCAAGGCAAACTAATATATATCAGGGATACGACCTAAATATTGTAAATTAAAGAGATATATCTACTTACACTTGGCAATTATGCTGTCGACAAATCCCATGGAGAAGCGAAAGAAGATGAAGTGATGCAAGTGGTCCACCTGGAAGACAAAATAAATGTGTTTACATTCTGAAGTTCACAAAACACAGTTATACGTAGTACGGAAGGACCGTTTCCCCTTGATAGAATGAGTTTTAGAAAAAAAAGGTATGTGATGTGTGTAAACTGTATATATACAGTATAATATATACTGTGTATATATACACAAATATAATGAATATATATGTGTATATATATTTTAGTGCTGAGACGATACACCTATCTCCCGATTCGATATGTATTGTAAATTTTGTTAACTATTTTAACATTAGACCATTGGAAAAAGTTGAATCATACACTTCTGGGGACTTTTACTTTGGAAAATCTCTAAATGAATCCAGTAAAAATGTTTGATTTTCAGCATGTATGTAATCAGAGATGTCCTGATGTCAAATATATCAGTCACTGTCAGGAATTATTTATTACAATATACAAAAATCAAAGAATAAAGACATTTCCCAGATTAGTGGTGTTTTCTTTATAATTTATAAGGGACATGTAATGTTTTATACTTCTGGTGAATATAATCCGATCAATCTTATTTCCATATATGTATGTGTCTTGTATATACAGTTCCCTTTGTTAACACCTTATTTTGAAAACCAGACGTAGTCCCACGTGTCTACTTCCTCTAAGTTCTCCAAGGTGGTCTCTAGCTCTCCTTTTAGCTCCGTTCTCTTAATCCATCCATGGTCAGCTCCATCGAGGCCGTTTCAATGCATTTAACAGAAATGTCAGTATCTGGGTGTTCTACAGTTGTAGCGTCGGCCCATTTGACCACGGAGATGAGAGCGACGGCCGGCTCGACCGCATGTTACCACGATACGATAACGTTTCCTGTCCGTGACAGAGTTAGCATGCAGCTTTAGCCTTGATGTCTAGCTCTGCTTTTCCTGTCAATGTGTGAAACCCAAAGTGTTTCCATCCTTTACTGGATGTGTAGTGTTTACCACGCTGGATTTAACATGGGAGGTTGCCGGTAGTGGTTAGAGGGTGCAGTTTGTTTTGGATTAGATGGACGCGGAACGGATATGACGTCACGTTACTCAACAACTAAACACCAATCAGATGTGCTGGCTGTGATCAGAGGTGACACCGAGTCATTCTACTATAAATGATTAATGCCGTCCTCTTGGGGAAACACTGCTAAACTGTTACTCACCAGTTTCTTGAATGTGGTGTAAATGGTCTGTTTTTCCCTCATGTTCCCATTGTAGAAGGCAATCTCCTCACTACAGAGAGAGAAAAACACATCAGTGTAGTGTAATAAACAGCTGTACAGTAAACAGCTGTACAGTAAACAGCTGTACAGTAACAGCGTTTGAGCGGTCGATGTTGTGTTTACCTGTTGGTGATGAGGCGAGAGTTGACATAACGGTACTCTCCCTCGTACCGCTGCTCGCTGACCGTCATCTTGCCTATGGGCCTTCTCAGTCTGGTCAGGAACAGTCCTGAGATCAGTAGATAGGTCATCATGACGGCTGGGCCCTACGTAGGGGAGAGGAGGTGGACACAGCTTTCTGTTTAGCATGATGATTTATGTAATACATAATGTATTACATGTAATACTGTAATATACCTCTATTGGACAAGACTGAAACACAACTCTACAGTTTTCTGATTACAATGAAAATGGGAAAATATAATATTTTACATTTTACATTTACATGAAAAAAATGTGTGCCCTTATGTCTTTGTGCAGTGTAGTATATATATTTATTGTATTTCCATAGACTGAAGAGAGCATGAGGGAGATTACCTGAGCACCGATGGCGTTTGCCAGCTTGAAGATGTACAGACCGATGTCCAACAGAGGCTGCAGGACAGACAAAGGACAGACAGATTTACACATAATACTCCCAAGCTTTTCCTGAACAAATGTTGGGGACTAAACTGTTCAAACTCAGCTGGTATATATTGCTCAGAATATCAATTATGTGATATTGTGATCAGAGGAGCACTTTGAAACGAGTCTAGCACTGATCCTGTACCAACAAAAACAGCTGGGCTACCCGAGCAGTGTTTTGGCTTTTGCACCTTGCACTCATGATGGCTGCACTGCTTTTTCCAAGGTGGTAGGAGGCACGGACGCTCATATCATCATGATGTATGGGCTGTGTGGTCTATTGTTTCTGGGACTCAAAATCACTTGGGGTAATGTGGGTTCAGATTAGGGGTTGCTGGGTAGGGATGCTACACTGCCCCAGCAGCAGGAAGGTGTGGGCAATGACCCCATGTAACCTCTAATTCATGCCAAATGAGGCTCTGTAAATATCCAATGTCCAAATATAATACACCTCTACTGGCCTGTGACAGTTAAAGTGGTCATTGATGGACACTTGGATTAAGGTCATTCAAACATTTTCAACACAAAAACATCTGCATGCCGAGGCCTGCAGCTGAACAGTGGGCCTGCAGTGTTCACTGCTGAGGCACATCAGGCTGTCACGTGTCATGCAGGAGGAGTGTGTCATAAATAAAGCGGTGACGCCACTGAAGCTCCGATCTATTAATTCCTTCTAAATGTACGCGTGAAGATTTCTGAACATTATTCAATGCCAATAAAGTTCGGTACCTTGCTGAGGTTTGAGTAAAGGTCCACCACGCTGTTGCAGAATTTCTCCACATCCTGTGTCAGCAGCTGGTCTGCGTTTGCTATCCGGTTGTCCAGGTTTCCCATTTTGTAGTAGGTGAAACCTCTGAAGAGCAAGAACACAGTGTGAAGACTCAAAAGAAGGCAGGAGATGCACAAGAAAGAACACTGTCTGCAGGAGAAGCACAGAATCTCCAGGTGCGCGTCACAGGTTCCAAACAGGGCAAAAACACGGCGGTCACGGTTTCTTAGTCTTTCTACAACATCAGCATTATCACTGTGTTACACAAATCACAACCACACACATAACCTTTCTTTTCATTCTGTCTTTTTATGTTATTCGTTGTCACAACTTTTCCTTTCCGTGTGTATCTTTTTCACATCTAATGGGGGAGAAGCTGGGAAAGACCTGCAGTGGACCAGCTCCCTATTAAAAGGTATTTCATTTGTTTTCTCCTCTTTCTTGCACATTTACACTTTCACACAAACAAGTACAAGTACAAGTACAAGTGGTGTATACATAGTTCTCCCACTAACAAAAACAACTCAAATTCTATACTTTGTTGCACCTATGTCTGTCTAATTTGTCACCTTTTTGTACCATGTCCCATTGCACAAATAAAGTATAAATATATAATAAGACATCACTAGGGTCGTCAAAATTCCGTGGTTAAATGTAATCAGGTGCAACTAAAGCACAACGAAGGTGCACTGATGACTTCACGAGCCTGAATATATCAAACGCAACCTGAGAACGTTGTGTGGTTTTGTCTGATCAACGACGTAAAAGATGAAACGATTATCAGAAGTTCACATGTGATGGGGAAGCAGCTTCAGTACTTACTGCAGGTACTGGTCGTACAAGTTCTTTGTGAGCCTCTCACGGAACCTCAGCTTCAGCTCGTTCAGACCCAACTTCAGGAAGTTGTTCACCAAGGCTATCTGGAAAGACCCAGTCACACATAACACACGTGTGAGCTCTTTGCTTCAGTACAGCTGTACACATGACTAGGTTTTAACATCAAATCATGATAGTATTCATGCTGATTGTTTGTTTTGCTTTTCAATTAGAAGCGTAGGATAGGGAATGAAGAAAACATGCAAAAGCGGAATATTTAGTATGGTTTTACAAGAGCAGTACAGACAATTTAAAGAATGAGGCTGTAGATAATCTATGTTTTTCTTATTGTCAACAAACCAAGAGTGTATTGTGTGTGTGTGTGTATCAGAGCCTGATATCTCTTCTTCCTCTGAGCCACAGAGCTTAAAAGCATATGACTGGCCTCACTGTGTCACTGGGTGACATGTTATCATCATCACCATGAACACACACTGTAGGTAATTCAGACTCAGTGTCACATCCACCATCCTGCTGCCACTAATACTCACTAGAGCACCAAATGTGGACCAACAGATGCACTATTTTCTTCTGTTTGAGTAATATTACATAAAAACTACAGCTGTTTTAGGAAGTTTATGAGCCTATTTTTTTTTTATTTAACTATGTTTATAAGCTGTTTTTTTTAGCTTCAGGCTGGGTAGGGAAGTCAGAGAGAATTACACAAATTTGATCTATTCATGAGATTCGTTGACAATTAAAAATATATAGAATATAGCCAGTCTTATTTAACATTGAGGCACAAAAAGGGGTACATTTGCATAACAGCGACAGATCAAAATAATGACCATGCTAAATGGAAGGGTTTGTTTAAGTGCATGAAATGATTCAATGAAAAGAATCCACCATCACCAGAGAGTTAGTAATTAGTTACACAGTGGAAAACAGAAATGTCAGTGTTTTTTTTATATCAAGTCTCCTCTGTACACTTTCCAGAAAATTAAACTGCCAAAAACTATGTGCAGGAGTGTGAACGGACTCTGAACTACAGATATGTTACAGAATAATATAGAGCATATAGAGCAATTAAGATCACACTTAAAGTGTAACAAAAATTAAAGGTTTAAAAAAAAACAAAAAAAAACACACTTACAAGTGGCATGAATTTGACAAAGCTGTACAAGTAGGTCTTGAAATCTTTTCTCGAGCGACCGATAATTGCACTGCAAACCACAACATGCACAGAGATGAGCAAACATTGCCAAGAGAGTCAGTGGGGATAAAATACTGAGGCTTTGATAAACTTCCTTTTCCTTTCTTTTACGCAGCTTTGCTAAACAGCTAAAAAAAAAAAAACAGAGCAGTGACAGTGGAGTCCTGACATAGATGAACCATTCAATGTATGCATTTCCATGTTTTACCATTTTGACGGTGCACACTGACTTTTTGGACAAATATTGGACAATTGTGCAGCCATACACTAGTGTGCCTTCAAATTCTTTCGTTTTAAAAAGGTATAATATGCGGTATTAATCCCTCCTAATCGTCACTTCTGACCCACTAGAGGTGTGTGGTGGTGTCTGTGTCTGCAGTCGTCTGCCTGGATTTGATCTTTTTTTCTCATTTTGCTGTGTTGGGGACGTTTCTGTGTTGTCTTATTTCTCCGATTCACTGCTTGTTCCCACTAACGCCGCTCCCTCTCTTCATTCGCTCTATAGCTCACTCCACCATCGCTGTTCTCTCTAGCTCCCTCCCTCGGAGCCGAGGAAGAGGGGCCAGCTATGGATGCCGACAACTGTTACCTATTTTACCTTTAAGCCTTAAAAAATACCATCAAATCTGACACAGTGGCCGTATGTTGGTATTCTCTTCCTAAACATCTTCCTTATCTTATCGTGTCATCGGTCCAGCGCTGTACCGTGACGTGAATAAAGACGGAATAGTTTGACATAAAGTTAGACGGTAAAAAATAAAACATCTTTCTAAAGTAAAGCGTTCTAAAGTAAATATGAAACATACTCGCGGGCATGTGACAGTCTCAGAGAAGTTAAGATATTATAATAGAGGATGATCCTGGACAGCGACCTGAGAATGTCCCTAGTTAATACTGAACTGTAGAAGTTGATGTGCTGAAATGTGCGACAAGCTGTTTGTCTTAATTACACATTTTATTCTCGTTATGTTAATATCATATTTCAACTCCAAATGTATTCAGAATAAGATGTCACAATTTCTGTAAATACAATAAAATTGGTGAATGCCATGTCCCTTTTAAGATGCTGTTAACCGAAATGTAAGCTGGTTTAAACTTCTTCAATTAAATAGTGATATTATTATATAACTGTATTGTTTATGCACATGGATATATCAGCAGTATAGATTCAAGTTTATGGCTTTCAATTGATGAATTCAACACTTCCAAGCTGATCATAGTTAGAGTGTAACTTCTGCTAGAAAGGCCGGTTGTAATGGGCAGTTTCTCCCATTACTAAACTGTATTTAATAATAGTCATGTTTGCATTGCCCTGAAGTGTTTCATTATCTAATAAACACACAGGAACAAGCTAATTCCTGAAATAGGTTGGCCACTAATGTCAACAGAACTTTTGTAGTTACAGAAATATAAATTTCAGTAAAATTATAAACATAAATTGAATGGAATTGATAGGCTGATGTGGGCACAGGTTATTCATTTTACCACCTGATAAAACACACGGGTCAGTGTTACCGTTGGAAGGAAATGTAGACCACCAGTCAGTAAGTGATGGGAAAGCACACATATTCTATTATTACGTTATACTATTACAAAGCCAGATGTTAGTGTTTTAAAGCTTGGTTTTCCACTTCTATGAGAAGCACGTGTCGGACAGTTACCCCTGGTATGACTGATATGTAGGAATAAAAGTGCGTCTTGAATAGACTGATGTCTCTGCTTATAATACCGCTGTGGAGAATCAAAACAAAGTCATCAGTTCCTGCAGAGAATCAAACAGCACCCCCATCCATTATCAGTACAATCTTACAGAAGAAAAAGTGAACATGTTGGTTGCGTTGGCTTTTTAAAAGGCTACTATATTATACTATGACTGACTTAAAGAAGACAATTATACCATCATTTTAAAGCTAACCAAACAGCATTTAACTGAACAGATTATCTGGATTTTTGGTAATAACTGCTGTTATCAATTTTTAAACTAATATCATAAACTATGCCCGATGATATAATTCTGCATTGGTTATGCGCTGACAGCAAACATTGCTGGAAACATACATTTGGCTCCGATTTACACGGAAATGTCAGATGATAACTTTCTGCAAAAACCCATTTACCCTTTATGAAATATAAGGACTTGGCTCTGCAGCAGCACTAAGCATCACAGTTACAGTGTAACAGCATGAACATGCAGAGGATCAGTTACTGGATATCAGACAACATTTCAATATTGTGCATCTCTACAGTAAAGACAACAGACAAAAGCAGCTGACAGATGGCCCCATTCTGCAGTTTCAAACTGTGGCCGTTGTACAACGGATGTGGCCTTGATTGAAATATGAACCGTGTAGATTAAGACGAGACTTGGGACTTGGACTTGGCAGAGACAGCACTATGAAGCAGGCACAGTTGGTGATGGCTTTAGTTCTAACTACGCAAAACAGGTGAAATGTACAGAGCAGTCCCTGAGTTCTCATTGGAGCTACTTTACTGCTACATGTCCACAGACACATCACCAATAGAACAAAAACCTGCCTTTTTTCATCTTAGAAATACACCGATCAGCCGTAACATTCATACCACTGACAGGTGAAGTGAATAACATGGATTATCTGGTTACCATGGCACCTGGCAGTGTGGGGGGGGGATATATTAGACAGCAAGTGAACACTTTGAACTTTGAACTTTGTGTTGGAAGCAGAAAAAATGGGCCGGCGTAAGGATGTGAGCGACTTTGACAACAAGGGCCAAATCGTGCTGGCTAGACGACTGGGTCAGAGCATCTCCAGAACTGCAGCTCTTGTGGGATGTTCCCGGTCTGCAGTGGTCAGGATCTACCAAAAGTGGTCCAAGGAAGGAGAACCGGTGAACCGGCGACAGGATCAGACTAGGAAGGCTCATTGTGAAAAATGTTCTTAACCGATAACCGACCCTCGTTAACCGATTATTAACCGTTAACCGGCAAGATTTGTGCCATGCAGCGGTGTCCCAGCTGCAGGAGCACAACAGATATTGGTTGATGGGAGTCTCCAGTTCAGCGTCCGGGAGCGTTAACTTAGCAGCTACAATGCTGCGTGTAGTGTCGCGGACATGCAGCCACTTTCCCAGTAAAAGTCTCCACCGCACATTTAGTTTAGTTTAGCAGGTTGTCAGCTGTGTGTCTGCCCGGCGGAATTTTAGCGAGTATCCAACAAACAGTGTGTGTATTTGTGCTACGTTAGCAGCTCTAGCGTTGCCGGAGGCTTCGTGCTCGCCGCCGCACACGTAGTCTGTGTGAATTTAGTGAGTTTCCGACAGACTGTGTGTGTGTGTGTTGGTGGTGAGTGTGAGGTTGTTGGTGGTGTTCTAGCTGTGAACGTAGGTGTAGCAGTGTGGGTACAGTTTATTTGTCGGTAAGTAAATGCTACGAAACTACAACTCCTCCGCTCCGCTCAAGCGAGCTGGAGCTGTTCTTCTAATACATCCATGGAGAGACCGGAGCCAACTTCCTGTATCCGGCAACTCCGGCTCTGCCTCTTAAGGTGGGCCGTTAAGGTGGACCAGCTTCTCTCCTTAAAGAGACGAGCCGCTCCTCTTTTGAATTCATTATTAAAATGTATTTTAACCGTATTAACCGATAGCGTAATGTCGGTTAACGGTTAATTATTGACATCCCTAGGTCAGACCCGAGGCTCATTGACGCACGTGAGGAGCGAAGGCTGGCCCGTGTTGTCCGATCCAATAGAAGAGCTACTGGAGCTCAAACTACTGAAAAAAGTTAATGCTGGTTCTGATAGAAAGGAGTCAGAACACACAGGGAGGAGCAGTTTGTTGCTGATGGGGACCGGTCAGGGTGCCCCGTGCTGACCCGTGTCCGCCGCCAAAAGCGCCTACAATCGGAACGTGAGCATCAGAACTGGACCACGGAGCGATGGAAGAAGGTGGCCCGGTCTGATGAATTTTCTTTTACATCATGTGGATGGCAACGAGTTGGAGGTGTTGACTCGGCCTCCAAACTCTCCAGATCTCAATCCGATCGAGCATCTGTGGGATGTTCTGGACGAACAGGTCCGATCCACGGAGGCCCCACCTCGCAAGGCCATGCCTCCACGGGTCAGGGCTGTTTTGGCGGCAAAAGAGGGACCTACTCAATATTAGTCAGGTGGTCATAATGTTATGGCTGATCGGTGTATGTGAAGAGCAAGAGGTCGGTTGGACTATTGCGATGCCCTCCTTATTGGTCTGCCTTAAAACATTAGGTTGACGACAGCTAACACTAAATGCTGCTACCACAGTCCTCACAAGAAGGAGCCAGTTTAATCACATTACATCTGATCTTAGATCTTTGCATTGGCTTCTGCTGAGCTCCAGAATTGTCTGTAAAGCTCCATGCTCCTTGCTCCAGTGTCTCTCTGACCTGCTTGTCCAATCTGAACCAGTCTCTAAGGTCATCTGGCGTGGGCCTTCTGGATGTTACAAGGTTCAATTTCGGTCGGTTGAGGGGCTTTTTATGGGCCTGGAATGACCTGACAGACGGCAATAGATGTTGAAGAACAAGGGCATTGTTTCTAGTAAAATTACTGTTGTTCATCTTTCATCATTTTTAAATGTTTTGAGTAGCACAGAAAAAGTTCTATTCACCTCCATTGTATTGGGGCATAAAAAAACTTTGCCCACAAACACAGAAAACATTTGCATGGCTATATACCACCGTTTTTTGTATGTTTTTCATGGGTGAACTGACACTTTACAATCTAACGTGTTGAAGTACCGAGCCAAAACAATAACAATGTGTCACTGTCCTAATACTCACAGAGTGCTGCTACTGTATATAGTTAAAGGTTGTCATGGCTGCTACATGGTGGCAACATAAAAACCCCAATATACTTATTCTAAACTTTGAATAATAATCTAAGCACAAAGCCCGTCTGACCTTTCGATCATGGTGCCGTTCTGGATCATCCATACGTCACAGTAAGTCCTGGCCACCAACATGGCAGCGATAAGGAGGAGGTAGCCAGTCTGTAGTGAAGACAACAACCACAGAGAACAGTTAGCAGAGCTCGTAAAACGCTGCAGATCATTAAGTCCTTTATCATCCTGCCCTCGACTCTGTCCGTATCTACTGATCGGATAAGACTGAATGGAATGAGAGGAGCCATGTGGCTGTGACCTTGGCTTACGGAGCTGATCTGTGTCAAAGGGCTCTGCTGTCTCAACAGCTAGTCACAATGACATTTTGAATAATGTTCAACACTTTTGTTCAACTCTTGTTTCTATTAAAATAAATATGAACAAGGCGGTAAAAGAGCAGATCAATGTCATACCTCCATGCAGAAGAATCGAGGTACCATGATCCGCAGAATCTGACAGATTCGGAGGAAGAAAACCTTGTCCACTGCTGCACGGTCCTTTCTGCCATCTTTCTGAATAGAGAGACGTAACAAAGGGGGGCTGTGATACAGTTACAGGTTACTATTTGTGACAGATTTCGTGCAAAACTTGATAAGCTTCACATGAAAATAAGATTGACATACCTCAGTGTTCAACACTAGATCTGAGCCTCCTTTTTTACTGCAAAGAAAAAACAATAAATCAATCAATTAAATCCATTAAATCGTGGATGATGGGGTGCATTTAAAAGGTTTACACTTGAACTGTAATACCTGTTGATTTTGAAGATTTTTTTACCAAGTCATTGGTGTACGATTTATTATTTTACTAATAAATAACAATTCAGTAAACGTATATCTACGTATTTGTTTGTTGCATTGTGTTTTTTTCACGTCAGGTCTGATGTTTCCTTACACATGACAGAATGATCCCAGTCTCTTCCACACACAGCTTATTGATTAAACACTGGTATCGGCTCGGTACTCGGTATCAGCCGATACCCAAAGCAAAGGTACTGTATCTGTATCGGGACTGAAAGAGTTAGATCGGTGCCTCCCTAATGATGAACATTTTAGCACTTTAACAACTCGGGTCGTATCGGAGTATTGTGGCTAATGTTGCAAATCAATTAACTTAAAGGCAATGCAGGATTTTTACACGATTCAACCTCCTCGATTTATCAGATTTAAAAACCAGACATTCCTGTTTATTCTATCCATAAACAGTTTTATTCTCTACTGCTTTTCCAGAGATCTTACGGTGTCATGAATTATCAATATCAATATTGTGACATGAAATTACATCTCCATAATAGAGGGTTTTATCCATATCTTTTCATAGCTCCTGTAATCCCTCAAACACATAATCCACCAAAGAGCTTGTGTTAAAACATTATTTTACCATTTTTAATTAATAAAACAATTGTATCTATTATTCCAGGAGTTTTAGGAAGGTACTCAGTTTCCGTGATAACATTACATAATTTTGGCATAAAAAATAAGAGTGTGTAGCGTTTCACTACTGTAGTTCTGTCAAAGAGTAAAGTCTATCCAAGTGGTGATTCAAACTTTTCTTCCAGTACCGTTTATTTTACATGAAACATGCATTACGGATTTACAGCAAAATATTGCCAAATGTTTACTCCCTCTGTGTGTTGTAACCTGCTCCCAAGCTCGCATTCAGCACCAATACAGCAAAAATCAAGTGTAAAACTCAGTGACCTGTCTGAGCTGAAACTGATGACTCGTCTGTATTTCCAGCTCTTGGAGCAAATCGCTTTGAGTTTTCAGCCATTACTATCTAATGTACACATTTACAGATTTGTGTGAACATTTACAGATTCATGTATTCATTTACAGATTACAGATCGCTGAATGGATTTGTCTACACATTCAGAGTTTCTTTTACGCATTTATTAACCTGATCTCTCTCACACTCACACTCACACACACACACACACACACACACACACACACACACACATTGAGATACAGTTAATACTACACAACTCTCCACACACATTTATAAATAGTCTACAACAATGGCCCCGTAGTTTATGCTCTTTGGTAGATGTCAGACAAAAATAGCAGTTAAGATTGTGTTGGTATAATTGTACATTATACATAAAAAATAGGAGCACACAACATAAAAATAATGGAATGATACCAATTGCCCATTTTTCTATTTATGCTAAATTCTTCCCTGTTAACAGGTAATGTTCCCCTCTGAATGGTTCACCCTGCCATGCATGTATGATTGGAATTAAACATGCTTTAGAAAGACTTGTCCCGGTAACCTGAGTTACTTATAGTATTTAGATACCAGGCTTCAGGGTCGGGGACAGATGGGTCATTTAAAGCTTCTATTTTTCTCTGCGGAATTACAATTTTAATCGTATTTTTATAGTATTTATATAACATATTCTATCATTATTTCATTACGTTACGGTCAATGTTATTAATGCTGGACTTACAAGGAATTTTA
>CAKAOH010022081.1:0-15314 GCA_916701665.1 Sebastiscus tertius
TATCTATCTATCTATCTGTCTATCTGACAGTCAATCTATCTATCTATCTATCTATCTGACAGTCAATCTATCTATCTATCTATCTATCTATCTATCTATCTATCTGACAGTCAATCTATCTGTCTATCTATCTATCTATCTATCTATCTATCTATCTATCTATCTATCTATCTATCTGATTATCTATCTATCTATCTATCTATCTATCTATCTATCTATCTATCTGACAGTCTATCTATCTATCTATCTATCTATCAGTCAATCTATCTATCTGTCTGACAGTCTATCTATCTGTCTATCTATCTATCTGACCATCTATCCATCCATCCATCCATCCATCCGACTATCTATCTATCTATCTATCTATCTGACAGTCTATCTATCTATCTGAACAGCTGTCTATCTATTTATCTGACCATCTATCTATCTATCTATCTATCTATCTATCTATCAGTTGCGATTATGACCACATCACATGATTAGCCAGGAAACAAACTAATAATGATTGAATCAGGTTTTGTTTTGGGGTCTTATGAAACCCATGTCAGTCATCATAGCAACTAAATCCCAAAGTACTGGACACAAGGAAAAAACAGTATGACAACACCTCTACAACGACAGATCAAACTTCTCCTACCTGTTTTTGATGTGATAGTATATGGCCAACGCCACGCTGGAACAAAAGAGAAACCGACACAGACACACAGTGAGTCCACTGGATGGGATTTCATGCTTTTTGCACCATGCAGCATCTCGCATATCCTGTCTTCCTTCATCTGTAGGGCTGATATGTAGATCGCGTCTATATTGCGACTAGTATTGACGGAGATCTCGATGTCTGCGGTTCGGGAAAAACGCGCCATTTGTGTTTGGTAACACTCCTAACGAAACCAATGTGTTTTTGAGTAGCGAAGGGACAAAATGCCTCAACTGTTCCCTCGTCACATGACCTGCTAAAAAGGAAACCAGCACACTGAAATATAGATATTTAGAAGACGGAGGTGAAGTCACGTACCATTTGATCGTGCTCTTGAGGTTGGGCTGGCTGACTGTGCTGTCATCGATGAATATTGTCGAGCAGGAGCTGTACTTTTTTGTCAGGAGCCCTGGGGACATCTGCAAGAGAGAGCGAGGGGGGAGATGAGAACGCACATCACCGCATGTCACACCAGTTTGAACTTCGCATACATCGCGATACATAGGTGATGCAAACCCGTCACTTACATGATTCAGGTAGTTGCTTTTCCTTTTCTCACGCACTGAAACGGGGAGAAAAAGTGAGTGAGTTTAGGGAGATTCAGAGGAGAGAATCAATCGGTGACGTCTTTAGGAGAGAAATACTGACCGTCTGTCTGCGACTTGTTGAGGAAGAGGGTGCTGGCTCTGGGGTGATCTGATGGGTTGGCCTCTTGTGCCAGTTCTGGAAGAAGAAGCATTTTTTTTAGACTACTGCATGTCCCAAGAGTCTCCATAATGGTTCTATGTAGCTGAGGGTTATTTGACCTCTTTTACCAGGTTCGACTGAGCTGTGTGTTAAAACACTGCCTTTAAAAAACGTCATAAAATGCTGTGGTGGTCTTTTTTCCGAGTTGTTTTTAAAAGACGAGGACTTAACGCGACTAAAACGACAGAACAGAACAGAAAAAAGTCGGAATTTAATGAGAATAAAGTCATAACTTTAAGAGAAAAAAAGTTATTTCCTCCTCCACAAAAGAGGCAATTCCCCCAGCAGGTCCATGTGGTTCTTTCTTTGGAATAAACGCAGTTTCTTGCACGATCTTTTCAAGGTGTAAAAACATGTTCTCTGTACCCTGCGTGAACTGCAATGGACCTCTGTTTTTCCTGTGTTTTGAGTTGAGAATATAACCATTTAATTGGGTCTCTAATGCTTCAAAGTTAAGGGAGTGAAATAATAGATAAGACAATGTCAGTGTATAACATTTCATTATTTGCGAGACCTATACTTAAGTAGAACTTAAGATGCTCCAAGTTCCTCATTTTCACACACGCTGCTCTATTTCCCTTCTAAAATAACACGGAAAATTACTACTTTATAATATTATGCATTTATTCTCATAATACTACAACTTTTTTTCTTGTAAACTTATGACTTTATTCTCGTAATATAATGACATTTTTTCTCGTAAACCTATGACTTTATTCTCAAAATACTACGACTTTGTTTCTCTTAAACTTGACTTTATTTTCATAATATTACGAATTTTCTTTGTAAACCTATGACTTTTTTCTCATAATATTACGATTTATTTCTCGTAAACCTATAACTTTATTCTCATAATATTATGACATTTTTTCTCGTGAACTTATGACTTTTTTCTCATAATGTTACGAATTTTTTCTCGTAAACCTATGACTTTATCTTCGTAATATTATGACATTTTTTATCAGAAACCTATGACTTTATTCTCATAATATTGTAATTCTTTTCTCGTAAACCTATGACTTTATTGTCATAATATTTCACATTTTTTCTCGTAAACCTATGACTTTATTCTCATAATATGACTTTATTATATGATTTTTTTTCCTCAATGTGGCCCTAATCCTCCATCACTACTCCACCACAGAGACCATGCATATAGACCTGGTAGTTGTGGAGCTATTCTTGATTATTATCTGGGTCTCAAGGTGGAACCACACCTTCCCAGCATCCTTATTAGAAGTAAACCAAAGTGTGTGCAGTCCAACTCACCATCTGGGAGCTCCCTGTCGCTGATGTGCTGCAGGTATGTCCCGGTGTCCTCACTCACGTCCTCTGCGGTGGTGATGGGACACTCCTCCAGCTCCAACTCCCTCCTGTGGATCTTGGGACTCTCTCCCGGAGAGATGCAGCAAGACACCGAGCCTCCCATCGTTGTTGTTGACCTACAGCAGTCCTGCTACAGCAGCCAGCACTGGTTCCCATACAACACCTATACTAGTCACACTGGGACGCCTTTAATCCTCTAAGCTGTTAATAAATGTGAATCTGTGTGACTCTAGCTTGAGATAGTTAACAGTTTAGCATGTTAGGGCCCAGTCTAGGCTGTGTGTTTGGCTGCAGAGTGAGGATCCCACCAGCCAGCTGGGTGTCTGCAGTATGAGCAGCACGGCTACCTCCATGGCTAGCATGCTAACCAGCTAGCTTCCGCAGCTCAATCCATTCTGTGCTGTTTCATTAGCAACGAGGATCAATTCATCCTCACTGCGGTGAGAGTCAGTTTAAGGCGTTTCTACAAGACTAATGTAGAAATAGTCTACCTGGAAACAACTCTAGAGGTAGCTAAAGAAGCGGAGAGGTAGCGAGGGTTGGTATTTTAAGAAGATAGCCAGCGTTAGCTCTCATCTCGTCGCATTAGCAGCAGAGAGAGAGAGAGAGAGAGAAACGTCTTTAGATGTCAAAGCCACCTCAAGCAGCTAGCTACGTTCAGAGGTAACTTCCGCCTACTGGTTTTCAAATTAAAAGTCCCCATTGTGCGTGTTTATAGTGTTATAATTTAAATATAAAGCTCAATTTAAATATTTAGACATAAAATACAAGTAAAAATGAGCATGATATGGGACCTTTAAGTTGTACTTAAAAGGTGGCTGGTAAATCTAAAAAGAAAATTAAACCGCAACTAAGTTTAACTTGAATTCATGATTCATGATGGACCACAGACCCAAAACAACCACAACGACTAAAAAAACGAGCCTTTAAAACCTACAGATCATATTTAATACTAAAAAAAAATCAATTATGGCAAATGTCAGAATTGTGAGAATGTGTATTTTTCTAATGCACATATTAAACAATGGACCGATCTGTATATTCTCTGTGTGTTATTTTGTTGTTTTATAGTTTAAACTTGAATTTAACCTCACGCTAGGGCAGGGGTCTGCAACCAGCAGCTCCGGAGCCACATGGGGCTCTTTAGCCCTTCTCCAGTGGCACCCCGAGGATTTTAAAAAAATGTTTTTTATTTTTATTTATCATTGTTGTAGGTCTATGGTACGACGATACGACTAGTATTAGGGCCACATTGAGGAAAAAAAAATGTATAGGAGATTTCGAGAATAAAGTGATAATATTATGAGAATAAAGTCAGAAGTTTACGAGAAAAACAGTCATAGTATTATGAGAATAAAGTCATAAGTTAACAAGAAAAAAAGTTGTAGTATTATGAGAATGAAGTCATACTATTATAAAGTATTCATTTTTTGTGTTATTTTCTTTTTTTCTCGTAAAGTTCTGACTTTTTTCTTGTAATATTATGACTTTATTGCCTAAAATGGCTCTTTTGATAGTAAAGGTTGCTGACCCCTGCGCTAAGGGGAGATAGACTTTACTCAGAGATAATTAAAAACTGCAGCATAGATCCAGAAGAGTTCATTTCTCTGCTTTTATTTTGAGTGCAGGAACGCAAATCAACCGGAAACAGTATTGCTGCTACGCGTTGTTGGCTTCACGGACGTCATCTGCAGGCCTCGCCCACTCCCATTATAGAGAAAACACAGCCGTTGAGAAAAACCTTTGCGGACACACCCCTTTATGAAACGACGCATTCCTATTGGTCAAAATTTCTCAAGCTGTTACATAATTGGCTAAAATTGCTCAGTGATGCGTTAAGGTTGGGCTCGGAAATGCTGCTTCTCTGCTATAATGTTTAATAAAACAAACCGACAACGTAGCTACTTCCGATGTGATGAGGCATATTGGTTTGATGATTTGGAGAAAAAATAGACGAATTGAAAAAAAATGGTCGCAGAAAGGTCTACCGGAAGATGGCAGTACCCAACCGGCTACCTTAAAAAACGTCAAAGAAGAAGAAACTGCGGATTAGTGATGGGAATTACGGCTCTTTTTAGTGAGCCAGATCATTTGGCTCAGCTCACCAAAGAAGAGCCGGCTCTTTCGGCTCCTAAACGGCTCTTCATTTACCACTTCTGCCTTTTATAATTCAGCCAAATTTAGTGCTGTTTTGACCTATGATTAGTATGTGTGCACATATATCACTTAAATTATTCAATGTAATTATACTAAACCTTATAATTTCCAGAATACCGTAATTTGACATGCTGCTTCGTTTCCGACTGTCACTCATCTTGTCTGCTATTCGCGCACCGCACTCCTCTCTCTCTTTCTCTCCTCCTCTCCCCCCTGCTCTGTACCTGTAGACTGTCAGCGCACCTCCGCCCCTCCCTTCTCCATAGTATGATCTTTGTCTGTCATCACCTGATTGGTCGCACGGATATCAATAACACGTCAGTCACAGTTAGTGCATGGAGTGCCCGTGGCACGGAGAAGATCATCCTATCATTCTGCCTTGAATTAATAATAAAAAAAATTAAAAAAACGTCTCTCGGACGGTATCCGGCTCTTATCGATCACTTCAAATAGCCGGCTCTTTTAGCCGGTTCGTTCGCGACCAATACATCACTACTGCGCATGCGTATTTGGACACTATGGCTAAAATATGACTACAGTGTAGTTTCTCGTGATTCACAGCATGGCTCTGGTTCCGTACGTTGAAAACTCGTTACCGGCTCTGTCCAAACTCCACAATACATCGGCACAGTTCCGGTTCGCCGACCACGACCTCCGCCTGGCCCAGGACTGGAAGAAGCTCGGTGTAGCAGCCGTGGTGTGGGATGCGGTACGTGATGCGTTCAAAGGCAACGTCACCACTGTTCAGTCTACTTATATCTGATTAAATGTATGTCTCTTTTTTGCAGGCAGTTGTCATGTGTATGTACCTGGAGATGGGGAAGGTGGAGTTAAAGGGCAAAGGGGTCATTGAACTGGGAGCTGGCACTGGACTGGTGGGCATTGTTGCAGCCCTGCTGGGTGAGTATATGAGAGTCACATGCATATTAAAGGTCCCATATCATGCTCATTTTCAGGTTCATACTTGTATTTTGTGTTTCTACTAGAACATGTTTACATGTTCAAAAACCCTTTATTTTCCTCATACTGTCGGCCTGAATATGCCTGTAACGCTCCATTTTAGTACATTTTGACGGAATTCCAATGGAATTGCAACAGAATTGCGTTGCTAGGCAACAGCTTGGGTCCATGTTTACTTCCTGTTAGCTGAGGACGTTTACATTTCACTGCAACCAGGAAATAAACTGGGACACAGTTAGAATGTTTACGTTTAAAATTGTGTCACGGGTCTAAATATTGTATATTTGTGACATCACGAATGGGCAGAAATCCTAACAGCTTGTTTCAAATGCAGAGTTTCTGAATACGGGCTGTGTGTGTTTCCCTGTGGATTGAGTGTTTCGATATTTTCACAGTATTCATATAGTACTTAAGCCTGCTTTATAATAAAAAACATGAAAATCTCACTTTTTTATAATATGGGACCTTTAAAATGGATCAGGCAGTGTCACATTCTCAATCTTTCTTAGGTGCCAAAGTGACCATCACTGACAGAGAGCCCGCCCTGGACTTCCTGTCTGCCAATGTGAAGGCCAACGTGCCCCAAGACTCCCAGGGGTCAGTGGTTGTGTCTGATCTGACCTGGGGTGAGGGCCTTGAACGTTACCCAGCTGGGGGGTATGATCTGGTCCTGGGAGCAGACATTGTTTACCTGGAGGACACCTTTGTGCCACTGCTGCACACCCTGGAGCACCTGTGTTCAGAATCCACCGTGGTGCTGCTGGCCTGCAAGATCCGCTACAAGCGAGATACCGACTTTCTGAGCATGCTGAAGCACAAGTTCTCAGTTGAAGAGATCCACTATGACAAACAGAGGGACATCCATGTGTATAAGTCTTGGAAACTGCCACTCAGGGTGGGTTTGTGACAACCGGGTGCCTTAACTGTGGTCGGTTTTCTGTCATTCTTTGTAAGAATTTACTGTTTTTTACGGAGGAGTATTAGGGCCACATTGAGGGAAAAAAGTCATAATTTAATGAGGATAAAGTCATACGATTTAAAGAAAAAGAAGTCATAATATTACGAGAAAAAAGTCGTAATTTAATGAGGATAAAGTCATACGATTTAAAGAAAAAAAAGTCATAATATTACGAGAATAAAGTCATAACTTTGCAAGAAAAAAAGTCGTAATATTACAACAATAAAGTCACAACTTTATGAGAAAAAAAAACTAATTTCCTCCTCCACAAAAGATGCAATTTCCCCCAGGTCCATGTGGTTCTTTCTTCGAATAAACGCAGTTTCTTGCACAATCTTTTCAAGGTCTATTTCCCCTCTAAAAGTAAAATTACTGCTTTATAATATTATGACTTTATTCTCATAATACTACGACTTTATTCTCGTAATATGACTTTTTTTCTCGTAAACTTTTGACTTTATTCTCGTAATATTCTGACTTTAATCTGATTTATTTTTTCCCCTCAATGTGGCCCTAATACTCCGTCGTATTTTTTGCATAAGAATCAAATAAAAATGTTTAAAAAAAAAAAAATCCAGAATACCAGAAACACATTTATTAACAGCTGCCAAAAATGTAATATTTGAATAGCTCTAACATAATGCACTGTATTATACAAGTTGGTGCTGACATTTAGAAATTGTGAATACAAAATTAATGCAAAGCAACATAAAAAAAAAGCATGACTATACATAATACCTAAAATAATGCAACATGGCATTCCATTAGCATGACATTTTGTTCACTGTGAAAGTCTTTTTGATTTATCGCACTTTACAAGGTGTTTGATAGGTGCAATCGAGGGGAGATTTGACGCTCCACACAACTAATAATCAAATGTATGATGATGCCTTGATAATTAATAAGCAACAAAACACTCATGGACACTCTGTGATTAATTACTGGTTAGCTGTGTGTGGTAGGATTGTGTATGCGAGGAAAGTGCACATGCCGCTTTGTAATCCCGTAAACTCAATTTGGAGATTTCCAACATCCAACTGCAGGATTTGTTTTTTTTTTCTCCTAAATTATACAGAATTAATTCAACCTTTCCAAATAAGGTGACATTACATGTTCAAAGACGGTATAATACACCAACATACCAAACAATCCATGATTCCAGTGATGGGCCATGCATCTCCAAAATTTGTTTAGAACTATTTTCTTTCATTGCCAAACAGTTAAGGCTCATTATTTTTGCTTTTAATTAAAAAAAGAATCCAGGAATTAATAACATTTATATTAAAAAAAAAACAAACATTACATTTGAAGCTTCTATTGAGGTTTTCAAATAAAAAAATAATAAAAAAAATCTTGTGATTGTGGCTATATAAATGTAATTTATGGTGCTGTTAGATTGCTGCGAGACCGCCGCGTTATACACCGCCGCATACAGGTGCCTCCCTTTGAGAGCAGTTTCTTGACCGCAGTGAAAACGCTGTTTTTGAAAGGCTAAACACCAACAAATATGGATTAAAGTAGAATATTTAGTGAGATAACAATATGGTGTGAATTTTGCAAATGATCAGGTCTATCTTTTTTCAATTCATGTTGACTTTGGGACTTTACAACGCTCTGGAAATGTTTGGATCACACGAGTCGGAAACTATCCTACAAATAGTGTGATACTAAGAATATTAGTGTAGCCTGATCTTTATCTGCACTTGTGCAGAAATGCTGGGTTTAGACAGAATAAATAGACATGTAACTACAAAGAAAAGCATTCAAATTTTGATTTAGAATTCGAATGTCAACGTTACGATTGAAACTATTTGGTACAGTTTACTGTAAACTCCGGTGAGCAGCGGGAAATAAAATCCCAGTTTAAATGTCTTATTGATAACACTTTTATGTAGACGATTATTTTTAAAAAAAAAATAATACATCTACAGAGCTTTTAAAAAGGAATAAAAGTATGGCTTTTCCTGAAAAAAAATTATGATTGTAAATTAATAATTTTAAAAATGTTGGCGGGTCCAAAATGAATGTTTTGTTTACGTCTGTAGAAGATATCCGACGTTTGGTTCCCACTTCTAACAAGGTTTGTCAGCCAATAGTAAAACGACGTTGGTGTCACGTGGTATCATCAGATAGTGTGGGAAAAAAACGGATAAATGGCTGAGATTGACGCTAAGTGCCTGGACACCACTTGTTCTGAAGTGAATGCAATGAAAAGGGGAAGGGAGAATGTTACCAACAGCCTCTTTAACACTAATCTGCTCCTTTTCTATATCTGGGGAAGTTAAGTTTGGTAGAAATCAAAAACAATGAGCCTCAGTATTATGATTGGGAACATGCATCACAGACCAAACAATCACTTGAAGTAACCATTAATGTTCCACTTGAGAGATCTGGACTACGGTCTGTTTTCATCATGTATGTTTAAAGCTGCATTTAACATGACAACCATTTTTACAACCCAACATAATGCTTAGCTTTTTTTTTTTTGTTCATGTCGTATCAAGGCAAAGGAAATTAAAAGTAAAAAAAAAAAAAAAAAAAAAAAAAAGGCATTATGCGAGCAGATAATCCAATACATAATTCAACAAAACACAGCTAAAAGATAAAATGTCCATGACGCAGCCCATCTACAGTTCAAAGCATTAGTAAGTAACAGATGTTAATGCGAGAGGCGCAGGTACAATTACAAACGTTGCACACAAAAGGTAACCTCTCCCAAGTAATCCAAGTGTCTTGGGGAGATCACGCTGTAAAAAGTTCCGTCGTTATTGGTGATGGTAATTGAGCAGTTCCCACGTTGCTGGTGATGTCGCCCAGTTTGTCCAGGCACCAGTGACTGGAATGCTTCCCTTTGGTGGCGTCAAAAAAACACAAGAACAGCCTCATTGTCTGTTCTATCACTTCACCACAAGGACCCTGTATCGTTGTCGTCTCCACATCCGTTTTGAACGTTGCTTCGCCCCTTTCATGGGAAACCGATGGGAACAGTATTACAATTTCAAATCGCTGAAGTGGGAGAGGGCGGTTTTTCTATTCCCGGTGAGTCACTTTACAGATTTTTCAGCAGTTTTTAAAAAGAAAGCAAAAGAGTAGAAAAGGGGGGGGGTCGGGTAGGGGGAGTGGCATCCAGATGCATGGCTCTGTGCTGAGTCTCTGTACATGGGGACAGACGGGCACCTGGCAGGCGTTTGGTGACGTTTCTACTCTGATTTGTGGCAGTACAAGTCTTTGAGGGCTTTGAGTTCCTCGATGAGGGTTTTGTTCTGGTTCTCCAGGACAGCCACGCGGTTCTCCAGACATTTGACGTACTCCTTCTTCTTCCTGCGACACTCGCGGGCTGCCTCCCTGTGGGACATCAAGAACATGTGAGTATATATCTGCAGTTAAGGTCTAAACTAGGGCTGTCACTCCATTCAAATATTTAATTGCATGATTGTCCACAGTTAATCGGGATTAATTGCAAATTAATCATTTTTTTATGATGATTACAGCAACGGCCTGGCAACACTACAGCATCAGCTCGGGATGTAATGAGAACCAATTCAATGCCAAATTTCTGAAAGCGTGACGGTACTCGTTTTTCTGCCGCAGGTACCGTCAGGGCTCTTTAATAAGTGCGTCCCGGAGACGATGGAAATGTGTTTGGGACGCAGTAAACTCACTAGAAATGCATCCAGGAGACGCACCCTATTTTTTCCTTGATATTGCTACATTGTGGAAATCAAATCTGTGTTGAAATCAGCAAGAAAGCTAGTTAACGTCAGCTGTTAGCAGCCCAGTCCTGCCATTGATTTACATCATGATGCATCCCTTGCATCAACAAGAAAAATACACACAAGTAGTCAACCTCATAATACTCATACCTGTTTTTCATAAGTCGGACCTCCCTTTTGCGTGTGACTTCCTCGGTGCCTCCTCCTGAGCCCAGTGCAGGCGAAGTCGCCATGACAACCCCGGGAGTGATGGCGCTGGTGGGGGCGGTGCGGATCTGATAGGCCTGGACGTCACCTGAGGCGGCTGACGGACATAGACGGGTAAACACACACAGTGTATCACAAAACTCATTCATTCACCTCCAGCATGCTTAACTTAGAACATTATGTTGAATTATATTCCCCACCTTGTACAACCACTTGGTTGCTGGGCACTAGGATCTGCTGCCCATCGCTGGTCTGGGCATACTGCAGGATGGTGGCACCAGGCTGGGCTGCGTTGGCCATGGTGAGCGTCTGCAGGCCCTGCACTCCATCTGTGCCGTTATTGGCCAGCTGGATGGCCCCACCCTGTGTAATGGCGACTGCAGAGGGACATCGTGTTAGAATCAGTCTCAAATGAACACAGCACATAGGACATGGAAATTGCAATACAAGGTGGCAGCCTCAATTCATATTGTCCTTTCTTAAACATGTGTAATGTTACTGACTCTATCTGTTTCTACAGTAAACAGCTTAAACACTGTGAACGGCAGCAATGGACAACACATTTTCTTTTTTGTTATACTGTCTTCATGTAGCAGTGTACAGCAGTGGCATCATTCACATGTTCCACATCTAACATGGACTTTATTGTGTGTCCAAAACAAACTCTGCCTCATGTCAGACTAGGGCTGCACAATTATGGCCAAAATGCTAATCACGATTATTCATTGATTTTAAAAAATATATACACATCTGATTGTCAAGACTTTGTTTTCAGCTGCCTCTAAATTCAATTTGCCTCAGAACAGAATCCATTATTGCATTACCCACTATTGCAAACAGCAAAGGGGCACTGCTTGATAGCAGGAAGTCCTGGGTGTTTCAACACAAACCGCCAGCTTCCTGCATCACAGTATCCACCAAGAACTTACTGTACTGGCCGCTGCTAGTCTGGTAGATGGGAGTGGGCATGGTGACTGTTGTGATGGCGGGGGCCGTGTCGTCCTCTGACTTCTCTTCCTCAATTCGAGGCACTGCTGGAACGTCCGACGATAAATCATTCAGAATCTTCCTGTAGATGAAAACAACGGCAGAGAAATCTCAGCAAACCTTTTCTCCATTTTAAAAACACAATTACACATATGATCCAAAATGACTTAACCCCTCTCTCATGTGCAATGAAATCACAGCCTCCTTCCTTCGAAGTAGTTGCAAGTCAAGCTTTTTGCTAGAGCTGCAACAATTAATCCATTAGTTGTCAACTATTAAATTAATCTGCAACGATTTTGATAATCGATTAATTGTTTTGAGTAATTATTTAAGAAAAAATAAAAGTCTAAATTCTCTGATTCCAGCTTCTTAAATGTGAATATGTTCTGGTTTCTTTCCTCCTCTATGACAGTAAACTGAATATCTTTGAGTTGTGGACAAAACAAGGCATTTGAGGACGTCATCTTGGGCTTTGGGAAACACTGATCAACATTTTCCCCCATTTTATAAACCAAACAACTAATCGATTAATTAAGAAAATAATCGACAGTCAAAATGATCATTAGTTGCAGCCCAAAATGACAAAATGGAAGAGCATCAGTCACTACCACACTTATACGTGTGATGCAGACAAAAACAAAAAATCAAAGCAATTAAATTACAGGGCAAATGTTTGTATGGGATGAAAGAGCTCTTCTGAAATCATTACTTATTTGTAATACAATGTTACAGACCTATAAGAAGGTCGTCTGGACAGGATCTCTCGCCTCTTCTGAGAATCTGTCACGCTGTCTACGGACTCCTGAGAGTCCTCGCTCTCACCAACAGTCGAAATCTGCAAGTGAACATAAATCATTATACTCTAATTTCAACAGCAAAAAAAAAAAAATAGTAATAAATCTGTTATATAAAACATTGTAACATCATTTACAACTACTGGAAGATCCTGTGCTCATAATGACAGTTATTCATTTTGATAATTTCAGGTTCAATTTCTTTAACTTTAAAATTCTGAATCAAACATGTCAACATAAAGTGGTTGTTATTTGGGCAATAAAAAAAAAAAAAAGAAACAGGGTTTATTATGTGCTGTAATACAACAATAAAAAAATGCAGCTCCTCTCCTCTCACCTGTACTGTCTGAACTTGTGGAGACTGGATGACGGAGGGCTGAGCAGCTTGGATCACCCCGTGCACTTGGACCGTCTGACCGTTGGGTAACTGCACTAGAGTGACTGTGGGACCACTGGTCGTCACCTGGCCAGCTGCTATGGATGCCTGTAACCATGACAACCCACCATCATGCCCTGCCTGTTTGAAGTTAATAACACTGCTCAACAGTAGGAATTACTCTTTGAATTGTGCACCATATATTACAACATGTACATGATCAGATTTACCTGGGCCAGGGTGATCTGCTGGGCCTCAGACTCCGAGACAACTGTTTCACCACTTTGCTGTGTGTCACCAGCCTCCATTGTCATTTAAAAATCTGCAAAAAGCAAGAAAAATGCATATTTGAATATGTATTGAAACAGAACTACGTAGCACAAACAGTGATGAGGTAGTCTATAGTGTACAGTAAACATTCATAAGAGGTGCCTTATCCACAGAGCTTGTTGATGTTCAAAAAGGAGGGTGTGGCTTAGCTTCACATGCTAGCATACAATTCATTTGTAAGACATAATAATAAACGACTTTCTGGACAGAAAATGGTGCATTGAAATCATTTATAAAGCAAGACTCAACAACATAACGTTAATGTGCCGTTTTAAAATATGCTGCAACATCCCATAAACATCGAAAACTAAAGCTAACTCCATGGCAACTTAACGTTGCAGTTAGCATGTAGCCAGCTAGCAAGCTAACTCCATGGCAACTTAACGTTACAGTTAGCATGTAGCTAGCTAACTCCATGGCAACTTAACATCACAGTGAGCATGTAGCAAGCTAACTCCATGGCAACTTAACGTTGCAGTTAGCACGTAGTAAGCTAAATCCATGGCAACTTACAGTTGGCATGTAGCTGGCTAGCAAGCTAACTCCATGGCAACTTAACATCACAGTTAGCACATAGCAGGCTAACTCCATGGCAACTTAACGTTACAGTTAGCAAGCTAACTCCATGTCAACTTAACATCACAGTTAGCACGTAGCAAGCTAACTCCATTGCAACTTAACGTTACAGTTAGCAAGCTAATTCCATGTCAACTTAACATCACAGTTATAACGTAGCAAGCTAACTCCATGGCAACTTAACGTTACAGTTAACATGTAGCCAGCTAGCTAGCAAGCTAACTCAATAACAACTTAACGTTACAGTTAGCATAAAGCTAGATAGCATGCTAGCTGAGGAGCTTCATTGATTCTGTTAGCACGCTAACAAGCTAACTAGGTAGCAACCACAGGAGTGCTAGCACATTTAGCCGCCATTTATTTGAAATTTCATTTTTTTTTTTCAACTCGTTTTCCTGCTTTTAACAGCTCGTCTCGTACACTGGCGCTCTGGTGTAAACTATTAATATTGCACCAACTGCTAGCTAACATTAGCTAGGCTGCTAGCTGTGAGAGCCTGTATGGAGGGAAATGTCTGCATGCATGGGATGCCAGTTATGTTCTCAACTAGGGCATTTTCACCCACTTTCACTCACCAGTTTTGGCGGCTACATTAATTTAACAACATGATTTAAAATCTACATGACAGATTGCTTCTGTAACTTATTATTTGTTAAAAGAGAGAAAAAAAAACATTCAAGCCCACTCCCACATTAATACCTATGTCTCAGTTGTGTTGCGAGCCCTGCAGAGACTGACTCATTCTGAGAGCCTCTGCAACACACCGCCGCCATGATCTCTTTGTTGGCTTTGGTGCGGATATTAGGCGCAAATAACTCCTCTGGGCAGCCATCTATCTGTTTAGCAAACATCGGATTGCGTATCCTCTTACCAACACAGACTCGCTTCGTCACTCCCGGGTCTACGGAGCTCCACTTTTATTCAGACCGACACGTAAGAGACCGCGTCAGGCTACACCTCCGTCGCGTCACCGAGAACAACAACACGGAGAGGAGGACGAGGGAGAACGACGACAGCGAAAAAATCAGCTCTGTCGACGGGACCCGAGTGGACACGAAGAGGGCCGGAAAGCCACGAAGGCTGCCGAGGTGACGATGGAACGTCACGGAGATAGCCGAGTGAAAGGTTTGATTTCCTTGAACATATCTGAGCATGCGCCAAATTATATAATCATCTCTGTGTCTATCCATCTATCTATCTATCTATCTATCTATCTATCTATCTATCTATCTATCTATCTATCTATCTATCTATCTATCTATCTATTAATTATCTATTATCTATTTACTTGTAATAATAAGAACACTGTTGTGTCAAATTAATTAAATTAATTTAAATTGTATTAAACATCTGATTGAAATATTAATGCTAAATTATACAATTTAAATTAATTATTTATTATTGTTATTATTTACTTATTTATTTATCTCACTTATTATTGTACGTTTTGGGATTATTATTGTTATTGATATTATTATCATGACCT
>CAKAOH010022082.1:0-72775 GCA_916701665.1 Sebastiscus tertius
TGTAACTTTCCTAAAATAATATTCTGTTTTTTATTTTCTTCAGATGACATTACTTACATAACTAATAATGTTTTGAGAAGAAATAAGTTAACATTTTGCTATGATGGTTGTTTCTTACAGTAGTTTATCCAGTCGGTAGTCCTTGTATGTTAAATAGGCTGGTTATTTCATTCTAGTAGTTTTCATTTCAAAATTCCCCTTTCCCAAAAGCCAATCACATATCTGCTCTGTCCTGTTTATTTAGATTGACAAAACGACCAATTGGAAAAAAAAAACATAATGAAATAAGACAAGTCTACAGGGATGTTAGCATTATGTGAGGCTGTGCAGTGATGCTTTGAGCTAAATGGTAATGTCACCATGCTAATGTGCTCCCATTGACAAATGCTACTACAGCATGATGATCATTAGCATGTATAATGTAAACCATATTCATCATTTTATTTCAGCGTGTTTGCATGCTAACATTTGCTAATTTGCACTCGATGGGAATGCCATTAGTTTTGCAGATATAAACCAAAGGACATTATCATTTTGACCTGATGATGGCGCTAAATGAAAAGTTAACACACAGACGGCAATGCCTTAAATTCCAATGAAAGTTGCCAAATTGCATGGAAATCCATCCACAGATTTGGACTACCGCTCTGAAGGAGAACAACGTCTCCAAACATAGTAGCCCAATCATTTCAATGAATGCATATATTCCTATTGGAATATATAATAATGTTTAATTTTAATAAGTATCATTGAATCAATTGAATTGAATAAAAATCAGAGAACATGAAATGTATATAAAAAAACCCATATAAATTAGGTTAACTCAATGTATATTTTTTTAACTTAAAGTTACACCATCAAGAGGATTACAGAGAGAGGAGATGATAGTGGCATCATCTATTTGTGCATAAACATAAAATGTCAGAGAATGATGTATGTTTTTGGGATACAGTGTAAATATAGTACCCTCAGCATTTTTAGCTTTATAAAATGTGTAACTATGTTGTATGTATGGAGCTGGCAACAAGGCAACAAGGCTCATTCACATGCTAGCAATTTCATTGTGTAAAATTCTTTGAAAATTCTACAGAGTTTGGTATACACTATGTGAAGTAAAACATCCTCCTGAGATAGGCATTTAGTATCATTTTACTGTACTGACAAACACATCCAATCATTTGATGTTGAGTTTGACATTTCCTGCTATTTATCAACAGGCCAAGAATCAGGGCTAACAAGAATTTGGTGAGTATTATTTCCAATGCATTCAACAATAAACTTTATTGGCTGCAAGAGTAATAGTTCATAAAATGTATCATAATTTTGATTCCTAACAGACGATGTTCATGAACCCAGCTTTCATGAGGTATGTTCATGACATGTGGCTGCAAAAGAAGGCCGCGTATCCATCCACTGGCTTCCTTGCTCTGGTTCTTGCCCTGCACATTTGTGATGAGGTGAGTTCACTTTTATTTCCTTGTAACGTCACCGTTGTTGCTGTAACACACTAATGATTAATAAGTGGATACAAATGATTGATGACTGATGGAAAAAGCTTTGAGGCTTTTACTACGACTTTCTTTGTTTTCCGATAGGTCCATGTGTTTGGTTATGGAGCAGACAGTGATGGGAACTGGAGCCATTACTGGGAAATACTCAGAAACAAGAAGTTAAAAACTGGAGGACATCCTGGGGAATATGAATATAAGGTCATCCAGGAGCTAGATTTGCGACGAAAACTCACGTTTTATACAGGGTGGTGATCTTTCTATCAGCATTCAAAGTATTCAAGCCAAGAAGCATCGGCCTTACACATCTTTTCTGGGACTGACTCACTTTGCTGCAAACATTAACCCTTCGTAGATTAAAACTGTGAGTGGAGAATCATCCAGATCTATGGAGAGGGAATAAACTACATGTGTACACATGACACACTATAAAATTATATCAAAGACGTATATTTATATGTATATACTCTATAGATAGATAGCTAACAGACTACCGAATACAGAATACACATGTGCCTCTATGATTGTGACACAATACTATTCCATTAACTGAAAGTTATGGATAAAAATCTGTGCCAGAATCTCTTCTTGTTTACATGGAATACAAATGTTGGGGTGGTGAAGTACTGTACCTTATTAAATGTATGTAACTGAAGTAGAATTTTTTTTAGCAGTGCAATAGCAGTGAGTAAACTGCAATAAGTGCATTCAACCTAAACAGGAACAAGAGTTAGATGGCAGAACAAGTTACAGAAAGTACTGGATCGCATCTCAGACAAAAAAACAAGTATCACGCAGATACAAGGTTTTAGATTAGGCAGCACTCAAACTAAATTAACAATGAATATAGAAATGTCCTCCAAATCGTGCACAGATTTGAAAGATGTGTGCAGTGTTCAGTACGGCTCCCAAACATTGTCCAGCTTTTCCTTGATTCATGCTCTAAATAGCTCCGTCTCAATGGATCAGCCATTAACCTGCATAAATAACCAGCCACTGGAGAGAATAAGAGACACACATTTTTGAGTTGTAGAAATGATAAAATTCTTATAAAAATCCCACATCTTTGACTCATGGATGAAAGAAAAACAGGCCGATCACGCTGTCGTTATGTATGTTGAAACACAGAGGGAGCTCTTTTATTTCTTGCTGTAATTAGTGGAAGACTGATGTGTGCAATTGAGTCGAGCCCCTGCAGCCACTTCTCCAATCCATGACTTATTTTAACTGTCTATTTTTTAGTTTTAACAATTTGTAAAAGAACTGCAATTATGATTTAACCAAGAGTCAAGTCTCCATCCAGATGTATACAAAAATGGATGTTTTATGTCAGGGTAAATGGCAGCTATGTGTGACATGTTGTGCTCTTCCACTGGATCTCCACAGGGCTGTGTCCTGTCACTTATATTATACATAATGATACTGGTGTGTATACTGACAACTGAAGACGAGGCAGGAGATCACCACAGTCGGTGGGATTCATCCTCTTTGAACCATGAATGTCTGTACAAAACCTTATAGCAATCCCTTCAATAGTTGAGATATTTCAATCTGGGCCAAAGTGGTGGACTGACAGACTGGCCGACAGAGCCATCTCTAGAGGCATGCCACTAGCATGGCTAAAAAATATTATTTTTTATGATCGCTAAACACCCTCTGGTTTTTCATTGTAAAAGATCATGTTTCTTTTCTTTTCATTTGTTCATATTATTATACATCTGCTGTGTTTGGTTTTGGCAAGCTGCTTCCCCTCTATCTTGTGCTTTGTATGTAAAATCACAAAATAAAAGTTAAATTAAAATACAAAAAATTTAAATTAAAATGAAATACACAATGCTTAAAGTCCCACTTTTGTTGAATCCACACTGATAGAAGATGAACTGGTGTTGAAATAATTACAAAACGTGAATTGAAATTGTGAATTGGTTTTCAGTGGTGGATCAACATTATTTCAGGGTGGACCTAAATATATGTTTCAATGTTTTTATTTTTTTTTTTCTTCATTTTCTAAAACAATATTTCAAAAGTCTCAAAGGAAAATAATTTGTAAAAAATAGGCCTATTATACAGAATCAGCATTCCACAGTGTGTAGGCTACAAGCTTTTTATGTCCCCCCCCCCCACTCGTGCTGCAGATGCTAAATCCCACAACCCTTCCTACAGGTAGCGATGCCTACTTATCTGTTGCTATCACACATGTTTTCCAGTCTTCTTCTGGCCTCAGCAGCCTGTTTCTGTGGGGAAGTAACTGGATTTATTTACAAATTAACTGGATATCTGGTCAGGTAAGAGAAAAAAAAAATACAGACATTTTAACACATCTAAAGTGATAAAGGGGTTTAGAATAATTAATGACATTAATTAAGACACAATGTCGTGTTTTCATGGAGCTCTCTTAAAATCTGAAGCTCCTCCTATCAGGGTAATTGATCACCAGAATATTAAAATGATTCCTCACATAAAACAAAAAACATACGAAGAAAATGATATATTCTTTAACACGTCTTTCTCACACCATGATCTGCCTTTAAAATATTATATATAATTACACAGAAATCTATCACCTTTAATCATGTGACCGACACCTCATCTGAATGCGCCCTGGTTACTTAACAGCTGATTGCGCTCGATCTGCTCCTGTTTGGATCGGTGGAAGCGCACAGAGGAGCACAGAGAGAGAGAGAGAGAGAGAGGTGGGTAGACAAAACGTCAATGAAATAAACCTATGGACCTTTGGCGATCTACACTGTTAGGATGAATAACGAGCAGGCCATGGCCACGGTATTACCAAAAGTGCGTTTGGCACGCTCCCGACGCACTTAACTAAGAATCGACTTGTGGAGGTATAAAGAGATAAAAGCAAACAATTTGTGCGCAGCCCACATACACACAACAGGGTAAAGTCCGTCAGTCTGGCTGATATGAGTGACTCCTGCTGCTCCCAGGCATAACACTGTGATAAAATATCTAAAAATATACACAATTGTATGGAGCTTTACCAGCTTTTATGGAAGAAAAATGTGAAAATATATATATTTTTTAAATTCCCATATATGTCTGAGAAAACAAACAAACATTTGAGCCACTTTATTTCAAGGTTTTTTCTGCCTTTCATTTTATTTATACAGTCTTACAGGAAATGAATTTTAATATTCATAATGTTTCCTCAATGTCTTCTGTAGAACTTGTTTGTTGTGATAAATTTGGCTGATATGAGTGACTCCTATACTGCTCTCAGGCAGAACTTGTTTGTTGTGATTAATTTGAATATCAACAGACAGCAGGCTACAATCTACATACCATCTCAGTAAACACAGCAAACATTCAAATTGTAGGAGGTGAGGTCAGAAAGTGGATTTATGTCTGACTGAATGCCCTAAAGACGGAGACTAGTTTAATAAAGACCGCCAACCTGAAGTTTTAGTTCCACTATGACAGGGGTCAGCAACCTTTACTATCAAAAGAGCCATTTTAGGCAAAAAAAAAAAGAAAAAAAGAAAAAATTTGTCTGGAGCCACAACACATTTAATCATTGTGATGAAGGTAACACAGTTTAAAGTCTGCATTTCATTTTATTTATTCAGTCTTACAGGAAATGAATTTCAATATTCATAATGTTTCCACATTGCCTTCTGTAGAACTTGTTTGTTGTGACTACTTTGAATATCAACAGACAGTAGGCTACAATCTACATACCATCTTCATAGGGCAAGTTGTTCTGAGTGCCATTTTGGCTGATTTCCTTGTCTACTACCAGTTTCCTGGTGGTTATGCTCAGAATAAATATATTTTGGTTAATATTTACATGTTCAGTTCAATATAAACATACAGTATGTTGTTGTCACTTTAAATAGATTGCAGTGTACTTGGTGAGCATGTGGTTTATTTAGAGTACAAACTATATCCTCCTGGGAACAGAGTTAAAAAAAGTGTCTTCCAATTACTTTTTTTTTGTGATTTCCTTCCTATTTAGGGATAAAAGAAAATCTTAACAATTTAGGCTTGTTAAACTTTATTTTTATTGTGCACTGTAGTGGACTACAGGACTATTTCAGTGTGAAAAGACTAACAAAATTAACAGATTATGTCCGTAGAGTGATATTAAACCAAGAATACATTCAAATTGATTAAAAAAAACAAAAACACATGCCATATCACTGGAAAGCCTAAGATGTCCTCTTCACAATACACCAGGGGTTGATAGACTGGGTCAAAAGAGTAAGAGGATATGCATGTGGACAAAATGTCCACTACAGAGGACACATGTCAATGGGCTAGGTCTCAGGAGGATATTGTTTAATTTGATTACATGCAATTGGTTGTTTGTGTGTCATGTCACTTTACCTGGTTGTGATTGACTGTGGGGCGGGGCTAGCGAGGAGCAGGTGGTCAAGTGAGAGAAGTGAGGGAGCGGCAGCAACGGAGACGTTGGAGAGAAGCGAGTGGAACAGAAAGAAGACTGAGAGACGGAGTAATTAGAGATTTACGGTGTAAAGTGTGTTTGTAAGTTATAGTGCTGTAGAAACTAGAGCATAGGACTGCAAGCCAGTGAAACGCCAAACATTGGGAGTAGTTAAGTGACTAGCGACGCAGCAGCTGATATTGCGCCGTTAGCCTTTCCAGCTAACTAGCCAAGCACTTGCCTCTGGGCTGGTTCTGGTTGCTTTGGTCGTGTTCTCGCTACCGTACTCGCTTTGCCGCTTCAGTTCTTTCGCTTTCTCTGGGCTCCGGGGCTCTTTCTCTCTCCACTGCTTCCCTCCATAAAAAAAACAAAAAAAAAACACGCCGGCCGAATACGTTACACAGCGAGTTTCATGACGGCGGGATGGCTTAAAAACATTACGTGACAATTTGTTGTCGATGTTCGCGATATAGTCATTTTATATACCGCGCGTGGGACAAGCCGCGATTCATCGACTATATTCGATGTATCGCCCACCCCTACTTGGAGGTGCAACATTAGGACTCTGTGACACAAACTCTGCTACGCTACCATGAGTACTCAGCTCTTATTGTTTTGGCTCGGTTAGATGGTGGCCAACTGTTTTTGGCCACCATGTTCCCAAGCATCGACCAGGCCTGCAACGGGGGTTGTTTTCATTAATGGTGTGTGTGTGTGTGTGTGTGTGTGTGTGTGTGTGTGTGTGTGTGTGTGTGTGTGTGTGTGTGTGTGTGTGTGTGTGTGTGTGTGCGTGCGTGCGTGCGTGCGTGCGTGCGTGCGTGCGTGCGTGCGTGCGTGCGTGTGTGTGTCCACCAGGTCATAAGAGTTCATTTCATATTCTTTGGTATTGCTCTATGGTATTTTTGGCTAGACCAAGTACATTAAAGGGTAACATATATGCTAGTGACCCTCGAAGGTTAAAGGAGCATAGAAGATTGTTTTGGGTGAATACTGACTTGTTTATTTCTGTGAAAGGTCAAAGTGCTATTTTCATGGTTTACTACTATTAAGAGTATTGTGAACCTTTTTTATTTTATATATTTTTGATATTATCATTCCCTTTTAGTTAATACATTGTGAGTTAATTGTTGGGGACATAGTTGTTCTGTGATTTTTGTTGTGTAAAAACATAACCACAGTGAAGCCACATATAAGAAATAGGGAGGACATAATGATGGGTTATTAAAATAAAACAACAACAGGAATAAAGGTTTAACTAAAGCCAACCTGGGAATTACGTTTACGAACACAGGGCGCTACCTATGTGAAAAGTTGCAGAAAGCGTTACCTGAGTAAACACAGTTAACAAAAACAAACATTCAAATTATAGGAGGTGAGGTCAGAAAGTGGATTTATTTTTGACTTAATGCCCCAAAGACGGAGACTGGTTTTAGTTTAATAAAAACCACCAACCTGAAGTTTTAGTTCCACTATGACTACAATGGTAATAATCTGTATAATTTGTTTTGATGTAAGCTTGTTCATGACAGGTTTACACATCCACCTGTGTATTTCACCCCATACTATGTCCACAGATTGGATCTGATCCTCACTCAAGACCAGAAAAATGTTTTCCAGAAAAACCCGGGTCATCATGTCCCTGCTGTGTCTCACTGCCATCGGGGTGTTTTCTAGATCTTCATGGATTTTATCAGTGTACCGTGATTCCTTCCCCCCTCGCAACTCAAGTCTTTGTGCCTGTCACAAATGTTTAATGGAGTATGATCCGTGGTTTAGTGAGCTCATGGGTGCATCTCCTGAGCCTTTTTTATCACCGAGAAACAACATCTCAGAGGAGACCTTTAAATGGTGGAAGGTAAATCAGTCAACTTTTTAAATCTTTAAATACTGTGTTCTAATAATTATGATTATTTATTTTATAGGACTGTGGATATACAAGCCGTTGTCATGAAACGTACATGAAACAAAGTGGCGTTTGCCGACCATGTGTCGCTGTAAAAATATCGTTGGCTTGCTTTCCTCACGTCTGTTTCTCTTCTCGTGCACTGATTCATTTAAGCTGAACAGCCAATCTTAGTGATTTCTCTCAGCGATGGGTTCCACTGCCAACATGCTGAATCGGCCGAAAAGCCTCCGACACGGGCAGACTGGTGCCGACGGTGCGGGACACCGCAAAAACTAAGCCGACAGACGCTCACCAATGGCCCCAAACTTTGGTGTGTCAGGGCCTTTAGCTGCACCCCCTCACCCCCGCTGCTACTCCATCAAGCTGCCCAGCCCGTTCTCACTCCTAGGGCGTCAAATACCGACGCTTTGTCACAACCGTCTGCATCACAAGGCACACTTTAGCTCCAGTATGAGATGCAACAGGCTTTCCATTAACTACAATGTAAACCCAACCCGCAGGGACAGTGAAACGCAGAGAAAGTGTGCCGGGATTCACTGTGATGATGTAGTTTAAAGAGCGAAAGAGACACACACAGGGCCAGCGGGAGGGGAGGTGGATGGGTCCAACAAACACAAAGCTTTCATCTAGGAGATCGCTGTTCGTGAGCTGGCCGATGCTGCGTGGTGATTGGCCCAGTCTGCGTTTGAGGGGCGATAGTTTGCGAAGGGTATATGACCAAAACTTCTGCGAGGCAGGGTTTCACTGTAAATGTTAAAGATAATGTTTTTTGTTTTGTGTGTCAGCGCGTACAGTCTGAAAGCCGCAGCTTCAGTTTCTACAATGCAACAGTGGAGAAGGTGTTCCAGATGTTCCCACACAGTCTTAATCTGAAAGAGTCCAGCCCCGACCGCTGCAGGACTTGTGCTGTGGTGGGGAACTCTGGGAATCTGAATGGATCACGCTATGGACCTCTCATAGATTTCCACGATGTCGTCATAAGGTATGGTGAATCATAAAGCTCCAGTCTTCAGTGATTGACATTTATATTCTGTATTTCCTTGCCATGTGAGCTTCTTTCACCATATAATAGTTCTTTAAATACATGATGTACTAATGTTTATCCTCTGCACCATTTAGGATGAACCGTGGCCTTATCAAAGGCTATGAAAAAGATGTTGGGACCAGAACAACACATCGTGTGATGTATCCAATCAGTGCTACTAATTTGGACAACAACACCTATCTTTTGCTGTTTCCATTCAAGATAAATGACTTACTGTGGCTCCTCAAGTCCTTCGCTCCAAGGTAGGTGTGAGATATATCTGTACAAACAAAGAAAATAATCTGTATTTTTTTTCTGTACTGAGATGTAATTTGATTACAAGACTTTAAGGAACTTTAAGAATAACATCAGGAAACACATAAAAATGGGCACATGCACATTACATTCAACCAATTTGCATTTGCAAATATGTATTGAAGGAAATGTAATGCCTGCCAGATGACATGTCTTTATTACCATGACGTAAATCATAATCATATTAAACATCTGCAAGCTGTTACTGCCTTTGCAAAGTGTTTACACTGACCTTATCTGCCACACATTCAGTGTCTACATATTTCATTAGTTTTCTCTACAATATCCGCTGCTAGCAACTAAAGCATGACCGACATTTTTATGGTTATGTTAAGGTAACTGAAAGCTCTTGGTTAAAGTTAGGGAACGATCTGGGTCAAAAAGATCTTTGGCTACACAATAAAAAAGCGAATACTGATTTGAAGCATGAGCATTTGCTTTTCATTATTTTCTGTAACTAGAACCACAATCTTTCTCTAGTTTTAACACATTGAAGTTAAAACAGATCAAACTCATTTTAGTTCATGGGCCACATAATTTGATTTCAAGTGGACTGGACCAGTAAAACCATTGCATAATTACCAATAAATAACCTCCAAATGTTTTCCCTTTCTTCAAGTGGAAAGAAGAACAAATACATTCTGAAAACGTTTACAATTAATGAACAATCCATTTACAATGCAGACGATGAAAGGCCTGAAATCTCTCGGGTATGACTAAAAAACAGATTGTTTCCTCAAACCTGCCAACAATTCATTTATCTTTGATGTTCTCAGTTATCCTTGCACATTGCTGTATTTTCTGCCACGATGAGTCTGATAGTGGCGGCAAATATTGCATTCCTTAAGCACTGAAAGGTGCTGTGAACACACCAAGCACTCTGGTTCCCCATTTACCTCGGTGAAGAAATAAGAACTGATCCATTTTTCTTGGAAAACCCGACATTGTTCACTTTTCTCCTTTTTGACAAAGACATTTTTCACCAGTGGCTCCTGCATGGCTTTCGCTTGACAGTGTTGTATCACAAGCCTGTGCATGCAACCCGATATCAAAACCTGTAATACACCCGCCTGTCCACCAGAGAACAGCGTGTCAGTGTCACGTTTTGAGTTGCAGAGACGTGAATATACACACCTGTACGAGCAGGGGGTAACAAAGCTACTGACTTAGGATCAGGCAAGAAAAGCACTAAGTTAGGTTGAGGGAAAACGGCATGGTTGGGTTTAAAATTAGTATGTAAAGTAAGTAAAACGCATATAGAAACATCGTAACGTCAGTACGGGAAACGCATGACAAACGTCTCGTGACAACAATCATCACAAAACACGTGACAAACGTCACTAACGTAACTTGTAAAACAAAACACAAGCCTCCCGCTTGAATGTCCTGTGTTTGTTTGACCCGCCCGCCTTAAGATGGTCTTTTCCACTTTATATACTACATAACTAGCTCTGAAGTTTCACTTCTGTCACTACACAACACGTGATAAACATCAGTACAAAGCACTGCACCTTCATGCGGGCGTGTAATATTCACGTCGCAGTGACACGAAACATGACACTGCCACACTTTCCTCCGGTGGACAGGCAGGCTATTGCACGCTTTGCCGTGAGACTGGGCTGGTAAGCATGCAGGATCTATAATAGTGTGTCCAGCATAGGGCCTGCTACTCTTATTAGGACAGACTAGGATAGACTCTAACACTTCATGTTTCCTCCAACAGAGAAAAAAAAGCCGCAGACTCAGGATTCATAGCTAACAAGGATTTGGTGAGTTTTATGTATAATACGGTTCACTGGAATCAAATGGTTCATAAATGTTAGTTTAAAGTTTTAATTTTTACTCCTGAACAGGTGGTGATCCTCAGTCCAGCGTTCATGAAATACGTTCATTATGTTTGGCTCAAAAGGAAGGGCAGTTATCCATCCACTGGCTTCATGACTTTGATTCTCAGCATGCACATGTGTGATGAGGTACGTTCACTGGTAATCATTCACTATTTTTTAAGTAAATCATTTTTAATTAGGTGAATGTTAAACAAAATAATGCTGCCACTTAAAACTGGTGCTCATGTTCCTGCTTCAACAAATGGTCAAACTGGACCATTTGGACCACAGTGGAACAGTTCTCCACTTGCACATTACTTGTACTTGACGTAGTCAGTCAATCTGATAATCACATTTTGACCATTTATCCGGGTTGCACATGGAGGAAAACATTGAAACATGGTAAAGAATATTCCCAGTTCACTTCCATTTGTCCACAACTGGTCCGTGAGTTGAAGAAGGAGCTTTGCACTCATGCTTGTACTATTGAGAAGAACTGCAAGATGAGCATTAGTAGTGGGGAAAAAGATACAAACTGGGCTGAAGGGAGAAAGTACATCAGTTCTCACACCTATTGTGACCAGAAAGGGCCTCATAGCTCCAACACTAGAGGAAGAAAGGGAACCCACTGGCCTCAAAAAGTGCAAAAATACACCTGCCAAACCTTTAAAACTCATCTCATATACAGTACGTTGTTTGACGTTAGCTAGCAAGCTTTCCACTACATGCAGGAGTTCTGCACTGAATAAAAAGAATTGTTAACCAACTTTATAAAAAACAAAGATGAAATGTTGTCCTTCTTGATGTCCAGAGGATTATTCGTGCTGATCCCCCCCCCAATTTTCCTTTAGCACCAACATAAGGCTGCCATTTTTGTTTTCATGCCTCCGCGCTGGCGAAAGCTGTGGCCAGAGGCATTATGTTTTAGGATTGTCTGTCCGTCCGTCCGTTCGTTCCATTCTTGTGAACGCAATATCTCAAAAACGCCTTGAGGGAATTTCTTTAGATTTGGCACAAACATCCACTTGGTCTAAAGGATGAACAGATTCGAATTTGGAGGTCAACGGTCATTGTGCCTTAGCGTCTGTCCCATTCTCTCGATATCTCAGGATCGCCTTGACTGAGTGTCTTCAAATTTGGCACAAACGGCCCAAAAAAGGATTTTGGCCATAACTCAAGAATTCATATGCTAATTATGACATTTTCATACAAATGTCTAACAGGATAAAATGATGAAGAGATGACATTTTGGACAGGCATGGATGTAAACTGTAACTTGACTGATTGGCGAAGGCAAACAACCACGATGCGGTAATTTAGTTTTAGTGACATATTACTACAACTATTGAATGGATTGCCATTGACTTTGTTACAGATATGCATGGTGCTCGCCCTAATGCCACTAATGGCTGTAGATTCTGAGTCTTGTTCTTTGAGTTAAGCTGTCAGGTTTCAGCACCTCAGAATCAAATAGAAAATGCATCCACCTTGAGTCCCATTTTTAATCGACAATCAACAAGGACAAATTCACTGTAGATGAAAAATCAACATATTATACTGCGGATAGCTACATTTTCTAAATCTAGATATGCAAATTATTACATGGTAACAATCTTACTCCAAATTAAATCCATGAAATTAAGTATATTACTGTGTTTGTGTTTCCACAGGTCAGCGTGTTTGGGTTCGGTGCAGACAGATATGGAAACTGGAACCATTACTATGAAATACTCAAAAACAAAAAACTGAAAACTGGACATCATGATGGAAATCACGAGTATGCAATCATTAGTAAACTATATCAGCAACAGAAAATTACTTTTTTCAAAGGAAGGTGATCTTTGTTTCTCTCTATTGTGACCATGTTTGTCCAAAAAATGCGACAAAATATTTTCACATGTAAATTAAATACCCCCAAATATTCTTGTTAGACTCTATTCACAGCGCCCATCCAAGACTCATTATACTATAAACTTCTTTTCATTTAAAAAATACAGTAAATGCAAAATGAAATGTTCTTTTTGTTTTGTTTATTGATTGATTGCTGTTTTTTTTCCGTAATTGATTCTTTAGGTTTTAAATGCTGAGGTCCATTTGCTTCTATTTGACCTCCTCACCTTCATTGAGTCTCAGAGTTGTGGCTATAATATATAATGTTAGTAAAAAATATAATAATTTCTTAAAGTAAAAGACTTTTAAGATACATATTGACATATAACTGGGGTTTAATTAACAAACTAGTCCGACATATACATACTCAGACATGCTGACCACTCTCCTTTGAGTGTGGACTTGTATGGACGTTGACCATCGCTGTGTTTTTCTTGTTTGTCAAGTTGTTGTCTTTCAACTTAAAGGGGACATATCACACAAAAATCACTCTTTCAGTACTTGTGCTCACACATTTGGGTATTTTAGTCCCTACCAACCCACAAACTGTGAAATAAGACAACCCAGTTAGTTTATTGTGGGCTTTCTAGATCAGAAAACATGTGATTCAACAAACCATTCAGATTTGGCTCCCCTTCCTATGTCACATGCAGGCTCATTATAATATAGAGGGGCTCTTAAAGAGACAGGTGCTAAACTGGAGCGTTTCAGACAGAGGGTGAATACAGACAGACAGTAAGATAAAAAAGAATGTGTTTTTTAACATTAAAGCATGTAAACATGTTCTAGTAGAAACCCAAAATACAAGTATGAACCTGGAAGTGAGCACGATATGTCCCCCTTAAGATATTGTGTGGTATATAATTATGAGGCCTACAGCATTGTGAAAAATGATTTGTATTGTGTCACATCAACGCATAAATACATCAGAGAGGTTGCACTGCTTGAAGTTGGCTATTTTTGAGTGGAATGTTTTCAGCAATATTTAATTTATTTACATTTTTAACTACCTCTCTATATAATATAGTAGTGTTTCTTGTTGGGCCTTTAAATGCACAGGGGATGTAAACTATTACTGTTTGTATTTTTCGATATTCACTGTTTACTCTTCCACCGCTGTGTCAGAGCTGTATTAAAGCAAAGCTATCATTTCCTACTGCTGCTGCACATCCCAGATGTGTTGAAATTCTATTTAATAAACATAAATTAAGAATGTTAAATTTATTTGACTGAATTTGTTTTCTGAAGCATCTACTGTGTGGTTATATGTTAATCATGATGCATTGTTATAGATTAACCTTCCCAATAGTATATAAAGTAGTTTGAATTAGCTCCATCTTGAACAACATTGGGATTACACACAAATGCACTCAGAAAACATATCCAATCATATTCTATAATATTTGACTTACACTTACTTAAAAAGCTTTAACTTTAACTTCATTAGATTTAGCCACATGAAATTTGACCTCTGCATTTGACCCATCGTAAGCATTTTTAGGAGCAGTGGACTCTTTGGGTTCAGCGTCTCGCTCAAGGACACTTGGACACTCAAACCGCCAACGCTGTGGTTAAAGAATGACCCGCTCTACCCACTGAGCTACAGCTCAACACACAGAACATTGTAAAATTAAAATTTTTAAAATGAATTTCCACTTTAACCAAACGACCACTTACAGTAACTTATAATCACATTCACTGTAATGCATTAGAAATAGTTTTTAATGTATTACAACTATGGGAATTATATAATCCTTGTTTTTATTTTCTAAAACAATATTTCAAAAGGCTCAGGAGAAAACAATTTGCAAAAATACACTGATTATACAGAACCAACAAACCATAATCAGAATGTACGAGCTTTTTATGTTGTTTTTTTCACCCTCTCTTGCTGCTGATGCCAAAACCCCAACCTTTCCTACGGGTAGTTCCGCCTACTTACCCGTTTTTATCACACATCACATCACGCTGGCCTCAGCAGAACAGCCTGTTTGTGTGTGGAGGTAACAGGATATATCTAAATGTATTGGATATCTGGTCAGGTAAGAGAAGAAATAAAGACATTTTAACACATTTCAACTGTTTAGAGTGATTAACCTGACATAGATTTAAGACACAATGTAGTGTTGAATTAAATGCTCATACACAATGGTAAAGTCAGTCTGACAGTCTGCTCTCTGGTATAACACTACGGTAAAAAATCTACATATACAATGATATGAAACTACCAGCTTTGATGGGGGAACATTTGAAAATAGTGTTTTAAATTCACATACATGTCAAAGAACAACAAATTGTTTGAGCCACAAAAAAAATGATGAGCAACTTTTACCTATTTTTTTTTTTTAAAGGTTTATTGCATTTCATTTTATTCATTCACCTTTACATTAAATGATCTAAATCTGTTAGTTTAAATCATTCTTCCTCATACACACTGTCTGTCCTCTGTTAGAACTTGTTTGTTAACTTGATAACATATTACACATAAAATCTGAGGCATGAATATGTTCCACATAACAATAAACACACAGTTAGACTTCGGACTTCCTTAAAATATTGTTATAAGTTACTTTAGAGTTATTTTACAAGACATCACTTCCTGTATCATCACACATACATAAAAATATGCTATCTAGGCAGCTGTGTAAATGACGGATAGTCAGGAGACAGAGATCAAAAAACATTGATAAGATGTTGACTGAATTTATTTTATAAGGCCACCAGACTCAAGTTTTAGTTCCACTATTAAAATGGTACTAAACTGTCATTTGCTTTGATGTAAGCTTGTTTATGACAGGTTTACACATTCACCCACATATTTCACCACATATTGTATCCACAGATTGGATCTGATCCTCAAGTCAAGACCGCCACGCTGCCGAGATGTGTTCCAGAAAAACCCGGGTCATCATGTCCCTGCTGTGTCTCACTGCCATCGGGGTGTTTTATAGATCTTCATGGATTTTATCAGTGTACCGTGATTTCTTCCCCCCTTACAACACAAGTCTTTGTGCATGTGACAAATGTTTAATGGAGTATGATCCGTGGCTTAGTGAGCTGATGGGTGCATCTCCTGAGCCCTTTTTATCACCGAGAAACAACATCTCAGAAGAGACCTTTAACTGGTGGAAGGTAAATTAGTAAACTTTTAAATCTTTAAAGGGCTAGTGTGTAGGATTCCGTGGGATCTATTGGCATAAATGGAATATAATAAGTATTTTTTCTTTCATGTATAATCACCTGATAATGAGAATCCTTGTGTATTCGTTACCTTAGAATGAGCCGTTTATATCTCCATATGAAGCAAGTCCTCTACACGGAGCCGGCCGCCATGTTTCTACGGTAGCCATGAATGAACCAACCAAATGCTAGCTCTAGAGAGGGCCATTCACAAGTTCGCATCAGCCACCGTAGTTCTCCTACATGCTTGGCATACGGGAGAAGTCTCAGCTGGTTGCAATTTGCAACCTCACCACTAGATTCCTCCAAAACCTACACACTGCACCTTTAAAGACTGTGTTATGGTAGTTATGATAGCTTTTTTTTCTGCTTTTCCTTTAGAAAAAAAAGTTTTGTTATTTATTCTAAATATTAAAAATAGTGAAAATCTGATGTGAAAATAAATAATGCAGAAATCTGAAGTAAAAATCGAATAAACTGGTATGACACTGTACAACCCCGTCTCCCAGAAATTAGGTTTATACACAGCTAATTTGCAACAGCAAGTGCATTTGAAGGATTTGTAATGCTGACCGTATTCCGTTGTCTTTTAACATTATGAGGAAATTATGTTGTTTTCTTGTTTTGTTTTATAATTAACATATCTGGGAAGCCCCGAAAAGTGTTAATACTGAATGTATTAGTAAAATATCAGTCATTGACAACATATTTAATTTGTTTTCCGCTAAATATCCAATCTTGCAAGCTGTGCAAAGGCAATATAATGCTCCCAATGTTGCATTTAGCACCTTTAATGTTGGGAAAGATCATGGTCTTCTTGGTTTATTGCAGAAGAGGTCCAGAGTGACTTGAGACACAAAGTGTTTTGTTTTATTAACATTTCAACCGAAACCATAATCTTTCCCCGAAGTGTTTTGGTGCCTAACCACAGACAGGATGTGACCTTATTCTCTGGAGTCAAAGTTGTGCGCTCTGTACATCCACCGTCTGCCCAGACCATCCCCCTGAAAATCTGGTGCTCTTCATTCATTAAAAAAAAAGAAATATATCAAGGCATTGATTACATTTCTCACCATCATGTAATTGGCAAAACAATGTATTATGATAGAACCGTAACTTCTGCGAGACAGGGTTTGTTGTGGATAATCTGTTTTTTTTATGTGTGTCAGCGCATACAGTCTGAAAGCCGCAGCTTCAGTTTCTACAATACAACAATGGAGAAGGTGTTCCAGATGTTCCCACACAGTCTTAATCTGATAGAGTCCAGCCCCGACCGCTGCAGGACTTGTGCTGTGGTTGGGAACTCTGGGAATCTGAATAGATCACGCTATGGACCTCTCATAGATTTCCACGATGTCGTCATAAGGTACGGTGAATCATAAAGCTCCAGTCTTCAGTGATTGACATTTATATTCTGTATTTCCTTGCCATGTGAGCTTCTTTCACCATATAATAGTTCTTTAAATACATGATGTACTAATGTTTATCCTCTGCACCATTTAGGATGAACCGTGGCCTTATCAAAGGCTATGAAAAAGATGTTGGGACCAGAACAACACATCGTGTGATGTATCCAATCAGTGCTACTAATTTGGACAACACCACACATCTTTTGTTGTTTCCATTCAAGATAAATGACTTACTGTGGCTCCTCAAGTCCTTCGCTCCAAGGTAGGTGTGTGATATAATATATTTCACAACAACGACTGGCTCGCTGTACATCATCCCTTACACGTTTCCACCGACAGACAAAAAACAATTGCGGACTCCGGGTTGAAAGCTAACAAGGATTTGGTGAGTATTATCAGCCCGATCTCACCAAATGGTGTATGAATGACGCAGTAATTTGTACGTCATTTTGCGTGCATTACGCCTTTGTTGCTTTTGTCGTATCATTTGTACGCTAACAAACCCCAGACTTTTAACCACGAGACCAGTGTTTGAGACCGTTGTTGACCACTGTTTTGTTTTGTTGGTTACAAAAAATTTCAGGTAATGACGTGGCGTATAAATGACACACTAAAATACGTTATCATGACATGCTGAATGTCCTTAAAATGTCATGCTATGTTCATTGGGATAGAATGGTTCATAAATGTCAGTTTAAAGTTTTAATTCTACTCCTGAACAGGTGATGATCCTCAGTCCAGCTTTCATGAAATACGTTCATTATGTTTGGCTCAAAAGGAAGGGCATGTATCCATCCACTGGCTTTATGACTTTGATTCTCAGCATGCACATGTGTGATGAGGTACGTTCATCAATTTGTAAAATTCAATATTACAATATCAGTACATCATTTTTAATTAGCTGTAAGTCAAACAAAATGATACTGCTGCTCACAATTGGTGCTTATGTTCCTGCTTCAACAAATGGTCAAACTGGATTCAAAAGGTTAAATATAGCTAATAATTCTGCGTAGCCTACAACCTTATTTCCTAAGTTTGTAAGGACTCCTTTTTGAGGTCATTACAAAATGCAAATTTATGATAAATATATTAGTGTGACCTGAGTGGCGAGCCTTCAACAAGGACAAATCTATTGTAGATATGTGGCAACATCCGGGTCTGAAAAGTGAAGCCAATGCCAAAATGCCTTAAACCTGCATTCTTTCTAATAGCCAGCAGGGGGCGACTCCTCTGGTTGCAAAAAGAAGTCTGATTGTATAGAAGTCTTTGAGAAAATGACCCTACCTCTCACTTGATTTATTACCTCAGTAAACATTGTATACATGAGTTTATGGTCTTAATCGCTAGTTTCAAGTCTTCTTCAATACAGCATGATGTTCATTTAGTAAATTATGGTCCCATTTAGAGTCAAATAGACCATAAAGCAGGGGGTGCTTTAGGGCGTGGCTACCTTGTGACTGACTGGTCGCTACCACGGCGTTGTCCCGTCTGGGAGTTGTCCGTGTTTTCGTCTTAGAACTTTAACCCTTTCACAGTGTGTTTTCATTTCATGAAAGTTAATTATGACCTTTATGGTCGACTGAAAATGTCTCAGTCAGCGTTCGGTTGTAGCTCCACTCTCTCTTGCCTTCACTTCTGGTTGAAACTGACATGGCGAAGGCCAACATACTGAACTCGAGGCTTCAAAACGGCAGTGCACAAACCAATGGGTAAAGGACATGAACTCCTTTTATCCAGTCTATGGTTGCAGATGAAAAATTTGCATATCAGCGTGCTGATACATTTTCTACTTGTATGGTCTTCATTGTAATGTGTTCAAAAGATCTACCTCCTGATATGCAAATTATTACATGATGACAACAACATTTTCAAATGACAGATTGGTAACACGCTGCCACAAAGCAAGTTGATGAAATCTATGGTAACAATCTTCTTCCGGGTTAAATCTATATAAAATTCAGTGTATTTTTGTTTTCCCAGGTCAGCGTGTTTGGGTTCGGTGCAGACAGATATGGAAACTGGAACCATTACTATGAAATACTCAAAAACAAACGACTGAAAACTGGAAATCATAATGGAAATCAGGAGTATGCAATCATTGAGAAACTATATCAGCAACAGAAAATTACCTTTTTCAAAGGATGGTGATATTTGTTTCTCTCTTTCTGTTCGTCTCTCTGTCTTTGTCAATTGCGTTAGCGAGCAGCACCCACCGCTTTATTGATACATCATGGTCATTATAGGAGAAATGGGTAATTTATTGGAAAAAAAAACAAATGGAGTTGTTTCTGCTCATTGTCATGCATGTTTCTTGTCAGAGTGTTGAGGTTTAGGGAAGTCATTTCTGGAAACTTTGCATAGAAGTCCTGTCTATTGTCCTTCAGTATTACACTGAAAGTGCTTTCCATGTTGTTTAGAAAACAGTTTTAATCTGGTGCAATATTTACATGCTGTCTATTATAAAGAAAACCTCTAAAATAATCATTTTCCTGACACAATTCACCTAGTAACTAAAGATAAAAAATACAGTAAATACAAATCTAAGAGTTATTTTTGTTTTATGATTATTGATTGATTTCTATTTGATCTGTAATTGATTCTTTAGGTGGTAGATGTAGATGGATGTGTGTGTGGGGGTGTCGTAAGATGAAATATGGATAAACTTAAAGGGACTATTTGTAACTTTCAGAATTGCTTGTTAACAGCGACACCTGTGGCCGTGAAATCAACAACAGTCAGCATCGGGCTCGCGCTTGCTCGTCTAAATATACCTGAACGAGCATCACTCAAAACAGTGAGGCGACACATGTCAGCTAAAACCACAATATCACTCTATATTCCAGCTGCTTGGCAGTAATGTTAGCTGAGCAGACAGAGGTCTCTCCATGAACATGATTTAGATCTGAGATCCTAGTGTTGGCTTTTCCTGCAGGGTGTCTTCCTGCTCTCTCCGCCCGCAGCCGAAGAGAGCAGGAAACGGAACGACTCCACCGTGTTTACTGGGGAGCCGCGCAGGATGGGGGGGGGAGAGGGGCTGAGTATCTCCTGAAGTCTACTCTCTGTATGATATAATAAAATTCAACTTCAAATGAACAATAAAGTAAAATCAACAAAACCCAAACATTACGACCTTATTGACGGTTGGATTTACTGCAGGTCTTTTGTAACAGACTGTGTTTGTTTTAGTTAGGTGTGCCTACCTCTCACCAAAACAGGGCAGCAACTTGTGGAAAGACATGACATGTAAAGTGACAAATGACACTTTCCAGTCAAAAAACAAACAATGTGGTTGTTGACTTCAGAATAAGTAAACTGACACCAGTGCACACAGTGATCAGCAGGCTAAAGCTTGAGATTAAAGCTACAACAATGAGGAAGGAAATCCCAAAACCTTTCGATGCAGTCCTTATTGTAGTCTTCTGTGATCACGTGTGATTGCGTTAGTTTCCAGTGTTTGGAATGACTAAGAACCAATACACACCACACAGTATCCTACTGTGTCCGTCTTAGTCACGGATCTGTCACGGTTTCAATGTCCACAAGAAAGTTTTCAGAAGAGGAGCATCTATGCTTCAGCAGCCACATTTATGATACAGTTAAGAGTTGATTTGCCAACATGTGTCATGTTTTTACAAGAAAAATCTACAGCAGCTCATTCAGGTGTGTAACAGATGCTGTATGACTGTACCTGAATATGACCTTGTGTTAAACATTTTCTGACGCATTTTAAATGTCAACATATAGCCGATCTCACAGCACAGCTGTTGTCTTAATCCATTTTTTTTTTTATGTTTACTTAGTCACTAATTACTTAGTGATGACACTAATCGTAAAACAGAAAAGTATGTCAATGAAACTATGCGGTGAATTGTGCTGCAATAAAACACTATTGACTTTTATCATATTACAAAGATGAGTCTGAGAAAGAGGGAGAGAACATTGTTCTTTTTTCTTTTTTCTGTATTTGGTCTTTGTTTGACTCTATACTCATGCTCGGAAGGATCTTTGAATACTTATTGTTAGGCCTTTAAATGCACAGGGGATGTAAACTATTACTGTTTGTATTTTTTGATATTCACTGTTTACTCTTCCACTGCTGTGTCAGAGCTGTATTAAAGCAAAGCTATCATTTCCTACTGCTGCTGCACATCCCAGATGTGTTGAAATTCTATTTAATAAACATAAATTAAGAATATTAAATTTATTTGACTGAATTTGTTTTCTGAAGCATCTACTGTGTGGTTATACGTTAATCATGATGCATTGTTATAGATTAACCTTCCCAATAGTATATAAAGTAGTTTGAATTAGCTCCATCTTGAACAACATTGGGATTACACACAAATGCACTCATAAAACATATCCAATCATATTCCATAATATTTGACTTACACTTAAAAGGCTTTAACTTTAACTTCATTAGATTTATCCACATGAAATTTGACCTCTGCATTTGACCCATCGTAAGCATTTTTAGGAGCAGTGGACTCTTTGGGTTCAGCGTCTCGCTCAAGGACACTTAGACACTCAAACTGCCAACTCTGTGGTTAAAGAATGACCCGCTCTACCCACTGAGCTACAGCTCAACACACAAAACATTGTAAAATTAAAATTTTTAAAATGAATTTCCACTTTAACCAAACGACCACTTACAGTAACTTATAATCACATTCATTGTAATGCATTAGAAATAGTTTATAATGTATTACAACTATGGGAATTATATAATCCTTGTTTTTATTTTCTAAAACAATATTTCAAAAGGCTCAGGAGAAAACAATTTGCAAAAATACGCTGATTATACAGAACCAACAAACCATAATCAGAATGTACGAGCTTTTTATGATGTTTTTTTCACCCTCTCTTGCTGCTGATGCCAAAACCCCAACCCTTCCTATGGGTAGTTCCACCTACTTATCAGTTTGTATCACACATCACATCACGCTGGCCTCAGCAGAACAGCCTGTTTCTGTGGGGAGGTAACGGGATATATCTAAATGTATTGGATATCTGGTCAGGTAAGAGAAGAAATAAAGACATTTTAACACATTTCAACTGTTTAGAGTGATTAACCTGACATAGATTTAAGACACAATGTAGTGTTGAATTAAATGCTCATACACAAAATGGTAAAGTCAGTCTGACAGTCTGCTCTCTGGTATAACACTACGGTAAAAAAATATACATATACAATAATATGAAACTACCAGCTTTGATGGGGGAACAACACAAAAACACACACACACACACACACACACACACACCATGTTGAAGAGATATACTACATTTGATAAACCACAACAAAAACAGATACACATGTTAAATACTTTATAAATGTGACCAAATATATGCATTTAGGCAGAGTATAACAAGCTCTCCTTTTTTTCCTCTCAATAGTAAAACAAGCCTTTCATATCATCCTAATAAAATCAACCCAGTCTCTGGAAATGATGGAGCTATACGCTAGGCTTTTTTAGTAGAGGTTTAGTAGTATCAATATTACTATCACATTCTCTGGCATGCTAACAGCTGTAACCCAATGATCTATGAAAAAAGACAAAAACACTGGCAGCACGGTTCTACTGTAGTTCAGAAAACATTTTAAGCTGCATTGTTATCCTTACCTTTTGTTGTCTTTTTATGTTATTCGGCCCCATCTGAGGACACACGGGAATCATAGATGAGACAATGTGACTATTGATTTACGCCAGATATCAGACGTGGCTGTATCACAGATAACAGAGGACATGAAAGCAGACGGTTTCACCGTTGGCCATAACAAAAGCGTCTGTATTTGACACTCTGGGAATGAGAACGGGCTAGCACAGCGTTCCGGCGGTCCTGTCCGTGGGGTTGCTGTGGGGTTCACACACTTCTTCCAATGATTGGGAGGCGTTTTTCCTTCCCCGCCTCCCAGCATTATTACAATAGAGCAAAATGACACACATATAAGCGACTTGAGTACCAAACCAACAATCATTATGGCCATATCAAAAAGATGAGTCTAAGACGGAGGGAGAGAAGAACAATGGGTTTTTCTACCACAACTACTGCTCTTATAATTCCTTCATTTTCCGTTTGTGTTATAAGCTGTTGTTTAGGGTCACTAAAAAAAGACTCAGGAATTCAGAGTAAATGAAGGATTTATTGTAGGGACCCAGGGCGATAATGAGGATGGTGAGAGGTTTGAGGAAGGCAGAGGGTAGCGGGGCGACGGCGGAAGGCAGGGCTGAGCCGAGCCGAGCCGAGCCAAGCAGGCTGATGACTGTGAGAGTGTGGCTGTCGGTAGCGAGCTGGTGAGGCAAGTAGGCAGCGGAGTTGGAGGGCAATGATCCTGGAGACACAAGGAGACGTTCAGGTACAGTACAAAGAAATACCTCCGTTTGCACAAAACGAAGCGGCAAGAAAAACGACAAACTACCAGTGTGATTGCAACAACAATCTGGCAAAGAGCGTGAGTGAAGAGTTGCAGCGTTGATGAGTAGATGGGATGCAGGTGTGCAGCCTGAAACAGGTGAATCAACTTAGATCAGAGAGGCGGGAGAGAGGCACCATGCCCACAACACAGACACACACACACACACTGTGCCTCACTGAAGCGTGACCTTTGATGTGGTTGTCGACCATAATGTTGTGCAGCCTTATATGTATAGTTATGAAGTTGGCATAGACATAAAAGGTATGATAATTAGAAAGGCATTAAGTAATTAGTCTGATAATTGTAGATGCTATGTATAGACTCACTATGTGTGGGTAATGTGCGTTGGCATCAATGATACACATTCAGAGCCTGATTACAGTGAGCAATCACACTTAGGCATGCATTCAGGCATCGATTAAGACATTCTACAGTTTACGTTTGATATGTTTGGCGTGAACCTCGGGAGAACTGGAAGGAAACGGGAAGGGTGGGAGATGAAGGGTGAAGCTCACTTTAGGCGGATTTGATGGATTTGATTTGATTTGGTTCAGCACATTTTTGAAAAATGAAGACAAAAATAAAACTGAAATAATTTCTGAAAAAAGTCACACCCTCAAAACTGTCAAAAATGTTTGTAACATTAGTCATGTAAAACCATACAAAGCTTTGGTTATTGTGAAAGTCATGACACACCCCTTTTTCCAGAGATACCAAACCTTCAACACTTCCTTTTAGTCACTTCTATTTACTGTTCATGAGTTATCAGTGTTGACACATAGGTTTATCGACTGCAAGGGTATTTTTCTTGCCTTATTCGCCGGTTTTCCATCTCTTGTCAGGTAAGAGAAAAAAAATTAAATATATATATATAACCCATTTCAACTGATAGTCGGATTTTATAATTAATTTATAGTTTAATATTTTTTTAACCTGGCATACAGTGACACAATATAGTGTTCTAATAATTTAAAGGTTCAAATGCAAAATAGAAAAGATTTTGATAAAGTCCTGATATTGTTAATGTGCTGTTAGTAGTTATATGGCAAACTGGAAACTAAATTAAGGGTTTTTACTTTTTGACAGAAGAAACTGCTGAAGGTAAAAAACTATATTTAAAACTTTATTTTTCTATATTTTTTTGTATTAATTGAGTAATGCTCACATTACTGTTAAATATTCCCCCTCTTGTCTCAAACTGTTCCTAATGTAACCTCTTAAACTTGATAAACTATTATTAATATTACACTATTATATTAAAATTATATAATATAAATAAATAATGCTATTTAAAAAAATAAATGAGAAGTATGAAAAACGTGTACAAATGCGCATCAAACACATGCAATATATAACCCCAGTGTAAATAAGTAAATAAATGCAAAATAAAAAAAATGCCGAGAAGTGGGATCTATTATGAGTTAAATGAAAATGAAAGAATAGTATAAATAAGAATTAAACAAGAATATTAAGAATATTTCTTGAAATGCACATTATAAATGTATACAGGAAATAAATATATTATTTAATATAGAAGAATAAACAGGAAATAAATATATTATTTGTTATCTATCTATCTATCTATCTATCTATCTAAAGTAAAATATTAATTTCCTGATTCTTCTTTTATATTCTTGTTTATTAGTTCAGTTACACCCTTATAAAGTTTTTAATATTCAAATTGTAAAAATAACATTTAGGGCATGAATATATCCACAGAGCAGTAAAATAATCTAACATTACAGTTAATATGCTTATTGAATAATATCTTAATATCATTGTTTGATATCAAACAGAAGTCTGTCAAATATTATCCACTGAATCAACATTACCATCAAATTGTCTTGAATGCCAACAGCTGTAACCCAATGATTTATGAAAAAAGACAAACAAGTGGGCAGGCGGCATGGTTCTACTGTAGTTCCAAAAAAAATATTTTAAGCTGCATTGTTATCCTTACCTTTTGTTGTCTTTTTATGTAATTCTGCCCCATCTGAGGACACATGTGAATAATAGATGAGACTGTGGCTATAGATTTACACCAGATGTCAGACGTGGCTGTATCACAGATAACAGAGGACATGAGAGCAGACGGTTTCATTCTCTGGTATAATGGTGTCCCACGTTCATGATCTGACTCACCTGTGTGCTTCATCACATATTTTATCCACAGATTCCTTCAGGAGCGACACGCTGCAGAGATGCTTTCCATTAAGGGAAGCGTTTTCATTTGCCTACTGTGCATCACTGCCATTGTTGTGTTGTCCAATTCTTCATGGAACTTATCCGTAGGCCTATTTTCCCTCCGCCTTCTGCACTCAGGTGTTTGTGCCTGTCACAGATGTTTAACGGAGGGTGATCCGTGGTTTAGGAAACTTATCAGTGCATCTCCCAAGCCCTTCTTGTCAAGGAATTATACAACCTCAGAGGAAACTTTCAATTGGTGGAAGGTAAATGTCAACTTATCTTTAAAGACACAGCACAAATGTTCTGCTTCTGTTTAATTGTTAATTGTTCAGCAACTATGTTGGGCTCTCTGTACCCTTTTTTCTCTTACTTCTCTGGAAAACGGATGCTGTTTTTACCACTGGTGGAACCGGCTTAGTGTCAATGGTGTTCTCTGTCCCCTGGAACAAAACATTTTGACCCTGTGGAGGATATTTAATAAACAATGAATAATCATCTACTGTATATGTGCCAACAAATATATATGTGTATATGTGGCCACGGCAGTCATACAGTGACTCACAGGTGAACATAGTGGCGCGTTTAGCAGCTAAAGAGACAGATATGTCCCTCGGGAGTTGGTGGAGATCAAAAACAGAGTTGAAAGAGGGCGAATATTGGACTTACATTCATCAGGTTGCCGGTAAAACAACTCCAAATGAATGCTAATGTTGTTCTGTAACCGTTGGATGTGTAAATAAGCAACTTTTTGCTAAAGTTCGCCACATCAAAAACTGTAAAAGATGACAATATGGTAGCCTAATGGTTGCTTTGGCGACACCTCTGGTTACTGGTAACAGCAAGTGCAGTTTAATAAGCACGTAACAGCGCATTATGGCTGCTCCTTCTTGATCCATAACATCCTGCAATATTTAAAACTGTTTCATGTTAATCTCTCGTGTCAATCGGCAATTGTTAATTCAGCGTAGGAATGTCTGATTCCAATAATGAAAACCACTAAGTAGAGGGGTAATTAACCACTTATATACTCACACCAAGCCCTAGGGTGCTAGAAGGTGTGGTACACCTAGATAGACGTGCCCAAAATAAATCAAAAATAGCTCAACAACTACCAGGTCTATATGCATGATCTTGGTCTCTATGGATAGGTAAAACCTCAGAGAATTCATCCCCAGTGTAAGTAACATTGTGACTGTTACTATGACTGAGTAAATTGTGATGAACAAAGGAAAAATTTACATTTTTATCATCGCCTAAAATGTTTTCTAGATCAGACAGTGGATAACACCATTATAGCAATGATGCCATGCACAGAGATGCCACTGAATTCATTCAGCATCTCCTTGACTACAACTGTGCCAAAGCACATATAAATAACACAAAGCACATAGATTCTACAAAGGTTTCAGTAAGGACAGGACCAGGCGGACTTTCCATTTGGCCACTTGGATACCCCGAGTGTGCCAAATGGGGTTTCTACCTCTTGAAAGGGAATCTGTCAATAAAATACTACTGATGTCCACTACAGGAGGCTTTGTGCACACAATGGAGCCTTTAGCCATGACATTTACCCTGTGCATCATCACATTCTACCATTGTGCACCATATAAAAACAACTAAATTGTATAATTTTGACTCCAAATGGAGTAGTTTTATTATAATAATGAAATATAATCAAGTAAAACTTGACTCAATAACAATGTAAACAAGATAACAAAAAATTATCCAAAGTTAAGTATGTACATTCAATATGAAAACGGTCAAAAATATAATAGAGTAAAAATGCAATTTCTCGTACGTTGATAATTTGTAACTAAAATATTGAAATCATTGCCAACAAACATTGTTTGTACAAAATACACTTGGAGTGTTGTTTTAGTAGCGTTAAGGCCACGGCCCGGTACCGGGGTCGTCGGGTGAAAGAGATTAAAGAATGGAAATACGGTACATTGATTGGCTATTATATATATATATATATATATATATATATATATATATATATAAAAATCTGATCATGAATAGTGCCAAAAACAGGGTTTGACTTCATGGAAATCTTGATGATTGCAGCTCTAAATACCACAACTGTATGGAACTGGTATGTGATTAAATTGTAAACTGATGCTTCTTTTTCTGTTATGTGTGTCAGCACTTACAGTCAGCGGGCGACGACTTCAGTTTCTACAATACAACAGTGGACAACCTGTTCCAGATGTTCCCACCCAGTCCAGATGTTGTAGAGTCAAGCCCTGACCGCTGCAGGACTTGTGCTGTGGTGGGGAACTCTGGTAATCTGAAGGGATCACGTTATGGACCTCTCATAGATATTCATGATATCGTAATAAGGTAAATCATTAGCTGCCATCTTTAAAAAAATCTAGTTTGAACAATGACGTTGAGACGAAGACAAATTCTGAACATTTTCCTTTGTGATTTAACAGAAATCTAGTAACCTAGATACAACACTTATCTGCCACATGTCAGCAACATATTGATTCAGGATCTCCATGTTATGTGACCTTCAATGATCATATAATTGTTCTTTAACTACATGATAATGAATCTGTATTCCTCTGTATCCTTTAGAATGAACCATGGCCAAACCAAAGGCTATGAAGCAGACGTTGGGACCAAAACAACTCATCATGTCATGTATCCGGAGAGTGCTGTTCATCTGGACAACATCACTCATCTTGTGCTGTTTCCATTCAAAATAAACGATTTGCTGTGGCTCCTCAGGACCTTCAATCAAGGGTGGGTGTGTAAAACAGAGCTGCTATCTGTAATTTCAATGTAAATCTATCTGTTAATTCAAAAACAATACCTGTACCATTTTTGATGACTAAGTACAGCAACATAACTATAAGGAAGCTTTGTAGTTGACTGTGCAGGAAACTGCAGGGTGGTCATTACCATAAGCAATAGCTTCTCCTCTGAGCAATAAATGGGATTGAGTAAAAGTTTTATTGCAATCCAGTTTTAGCTCAGCTGTTAAACTTCCCTTCCTAAGACCGATCAACAGAGAGACCAATTCAAAAGGGCCAAGAGGGATAGGGGGGTGATGTGTGGGAGATACGGCTATCCGCAGGCTTCTAGTACTTGTGCTCTTGAATGACTTAATTTGTGCTATTGTAGAACATGGACATGTTTTCACCTTATAAAGTTGATATGGCGGAAGTGCTTCTTTACACATCCAGCATGCCTCTGGTTGTTGGGATATATCGTGACCATAAAAGTTGTAATGCTGTGCATCACAGCGATCCTTTTTGGGAGTCCATAAATTTACTTCAGTTTGGGCCATTAGTGGAGATATGGGATGAGATCTTCCAAACGTCACTCATAAATAATATAATAATAGTAATAATACATTTATTTCTACAGCACTTCTCAAAACAGATGTTACAAAGTGCTTCACAAGACAATAAAAGCAGATAAATAAAGTAAAAGATATGGTAACTGCTAAAACAGAACATCAGACAATAAAAGCAGATAGAGTAAAACAGATACGGTAACTGCTAAAACAGAACATCACAGAGCATATCAATAATAATAGAAGTGGTAAAATTGTAGGCCAAGTTGATAAAACAAAGATACAGTATATATACATAAATGTGTATAAATGTACACATGCGTCCAGAAACGGATGTATACATACATATATTTATACCCTTCTACTTATAGGAATGCTACCCTAAAAAAAATGCATTTTCAAAAGTTTTTTAAAAGTGGATACAGAGTTAGGTGATGGTATCTCTATAGGAAGCGCATTACAGAGTTTGGGAGCCCTGACAGCAAAAGCGTGATCGCCTCTCGTCACAGAATTGAACCTGGGAACAGCAAGAAGTAGCTGATCAGATGATCTCAGACCACGTACAGGCGTATAGGGTGTTAAGAGATCAATAATGTATTCTGGGGTCAGACCAAGTTGTGCTTTAAAAGTGAGTAATAACATTTTTTAATTTATTCTAAATTGTAGGGGAAGCCAGTGCAATGATGCCAGGACTGGCGCAATGTGCTCCCTTTTATTAATGCCCATTAAAAGCCTGGCACCAGAATGTCAAATGTTTCGATTTTGGAATACTTAGATGTCTGATCAGAGACTCACTAAAAAGATATTTAATTGGGACAGAAAGAAAAATGCTATTTCGTCATATGGTGCAAACAAAAATTCCGAACTTATTGTCTCATAAAAGATAACTACAGGGTTAAACTTTATGTGAAGTATAATACAAACAAAAGACAAAGATCCCTGTGTGCACAGTTACGCTCAGGACTCATTAGCCTGAGAGACCGGCAGGTTTAATGCCACATCAGAGGACGACAGACTTTGTTTTGTTGTATGAGCTCGGCGAAATTGAGAACAAGGTTCATTTTTTCTTTTTTTCTGTCTACAAGGATGTAAGGGATGTTCTTTTTCGTAAAATTACCTCCATTTATGTTGATTTCATTTGGATAAACTTGAGTTGTGCTTCAGGAAGGGAACCTTTTTTTGTGTGGGTTTTATTTGCCAAGCTTGGGGGAGAAGGCAGATTATTTTGTTTAAAGAGGACCTATTATGCTTTTGTGTTTTTTTCCCTTTCCTTTACTGTATTATAGTGTTTTGTGCATGTAAAAGGTCTGCAAAGCTGCAAAGCCCAAAGTCCACCCCAAACAGAAACACTGCTCCTGAACTGCCTGAAATGCCTTGATGGAAGTCCCGCCTTTTCTTCCGTAACGTGGTGATATCACCGAGTAACACATTTGCATAATACCTGCCTAGCGACTAGTTTGGCACGCCCTCAAACACAGCTAGTTAGAGCGGAGCAGGAGCGGAGTCCGAGGAGTTTTTTTTCGGTTGACCAATCACAACAGCGGGCCAGCTGACCAATCAGAGCAAATAACCACTGCAACTGTTGGGCACATGGTGTGCATGGCAAGAAATTAGCCAATACATTAGCATTCATTTAGAGTTGTGTTTCTGGCCATCCAATGAATGTATTAACAAATCATCTGGCTCTTTAGCTGCTAAAGCCAATCTAAATCAAAATATTGATTAGAGCAATTTTAAACAATATTGTTTATATTCTAACTGTTTTAAGGGATGTAGAAGATCACAATGTTGTTTAGCAGGAAAAAAAAAACATGAAGTATATCCATGTATCCATATCCACAATCAAAACAAAACTGCATTACATCAACTTCATTATATTGTTCACTGTTTATGTTGCACTGCATAAGGCTAATCCATTCAGTATTTATAGTATTGGTGTGGCTGCTCCTCTCTAACTGACCTGAGAGACGTCCTACAGTAACTAACGACAATGCAACCTCAGCTCTTATTGGTTTTGCAATGACTCGTATGAATTTACTAACAGTGTATTTCAATCTGACAAATAGTCTTATATAATTATTACTAAATAATACATGGTAATCAGTTCATTTTCTACTAAATTTAACAATGAATGTTATCTCCAACAGGGAAAACCATGCTGTGCACTCGAGGAGGACAGCTAACAAGGATTTGGTGAGTATTTTAAAAGATGTCGCATGAAACTGACATATCTGATAAGTCATAATACATTGTACTGTATCGAGCTTTGACTGCAGAAAGGAATGGTTTATAAATGTCACTCTGATTCTTAACAGGTGATGATCCTCAATCCAGCTTTCATGAAATATGCCCATGAAATATGGCTGGGAAATAAGGGCAGGTATCCATCCACTGGCTTTATGACTTTGCTTTTCAGCATGTGCATTTGTGATGAGGTGAATTCAAATTACACATTATAGCAACTATTTCATGCTATAGATTGACAGTTGGTGGTATAAGTGCAACTAGAAACAATGATCAATGTCAAGGAAGAAGAATGCTAAGCAATAAATAAATATAAATGTCAAAATTTACAGGAAATATACAAAAAAAATCAAATTAAGAAAAATATGTTACAAGTAAATAAATGCATTTGTGTTCATTACAACAGCAATAGTTGCCGTTAGTTTAGCCTGTTAGCTTAGATTAGCAAAGTCTGGCTCTGTCCGAAGATAACAAAAGTTGCCTACCGTTACTTACAGTACAGGCAACACAGTCTCATGGCAGTTTGTGAAAAAGTCACAAAATTTAATCTATTTTGATTTGTGTACATAGACATAAATTTATTTTTTTTTTCATGACACTCAGCATGACTTTCAACAACGGATTTTTCATATGTTTTCCTACGAATGTCCAGCAACATGTGATGCACATGTCAATTTCCGCTCCATTCTTTCCAAAATAAAACTAAGATAGACTTGGTTAAGCCAAGGCAACAAAACTACTTAGTTAGGTCTAGGAAAATATGTGCTTGGTTAGGTTTAGGCAACAAAACTACTTAGTTATCTTTAGGAAAAGATCGCAGTTTGGGTTAAAATAACACTGGAAGTGCCGTAACTTAAATACGGAAGTTATGTGACACATAAATCAACTTTGACTTGTGGTTTCACACGGGACACGAACACCCTGTGTTTTTTGACCCACCCATCCACCCTGACCTCCTCCTCTTTATACTTCCCGGTTAACAATTACATGGATTACATATGAATTGATTTCCTCCATCACGAAAAAAATGTGAAATTCGAGTCTATGTACACTAATTAATATATATATACAAATTTCGTGACTACTTCACGAACTGCTGTGCGACTGGGTTGTTACAAGACATATAAGTTATATTTTGTTTTTGTAGTAAAAAAAAAAAAAAAAAAGTGTAAAAACGACAATTCGCCACACTTAATTTCAAAAAGTTTCCCGTATTTATGCTAAGCTAAGCTAACTGTCTCCTGGCACTCTCTTAATTTTACCATACAGACGTGAGAGTGGTAGCTAGGCTATGGATCTTATCTTACTCTTGACAAGAAAGAGGATAAGTGTATTTTCCAAAATGCCAAAGTATTCTTTTAAGGTTAACAACAACAACATGTTCAAAAGGCAAATAGCACTGGTGTGCAGCACAGTCACTCTAAATTACACAGTTTAATGTAACTTAGAATATGCAGAAATAAAAAAAATAAATAAAATTGTATGAAGTGTTTATTCAAATTAGTACCATGTTTAATGGCAACACTACTTTAAGTTAAATCCAGCTGAGCTTCATGGTATGATTTTTGTTTTCAGGTCAACGTTTTTGGGTTCGGACCTGACGGAGACGGAAACTGGAACCATTACTTTGAAATTCTCAGAAACAAAAACCTGGGAACTGGACCCCATCCTGGAACGGAGGAATATAAAGTTATTGAGAAACTACACGATAAGAAGATAATCAGCTTTTTTAAAGGATTTTAAAAGGAATTTTTGTTTGTCTTTTTGCATTAATTGCATCGACTGAGCCATCCATCCATCATCTGCAACCGCTTATCCCGTTAGGGGTCGCGGAGGGGCTGAAGCCGATCCCAGCTGACACTGGGCGAAGGCGGAGCACACCCTGGACAGGTCGCCAGCCTATCGCAGGGGTGACACATAGAGACAGACAACCATTCACACTTACATTCACACCTACGGGCAATTTAGAGTCAACAATTAACCTAACCTGCAGATCTTTGGACTGTGGTATGAAGCCTGACTACCCGGAGAAAACCCACGCTAACACAGGGAGAACATGCAAACTCCACACAGAAGGGCCCCAAGCAGGATTCAAACCTTCAACCCTCTTGCTGTGAGGTGCCAATGCTAACCATTGCACCACCATTTTATCTGGCAATTATACAAATAATAATGGAAAAGGAATATCCCCAAAAAGTTGGTACATGCTGTATGTTAATGTGATATTAATTTATTTATCTATGCAGTTGGCATGAATAAAAGTTGAAAATATAAGGAGGTCGTTCTGGTCTGATTATTACTGTGGTTGTTTGATGTTTTTTTTTACTTTTTTTGCCCTACACTTCTGCCATAGCGGTGCTAAATTCCATAGCTCGCTAACCACAATAACACTGTGTTTTCTGTACAAATGTATTTATGTTATATATTGTTCTATGTAGATGCATATATATTTCCCCTTTAGGGACAATACAATCTATCTATGGATTCAATTAAAGCCCCTCCAGACGTGTTTTAAGACATATAGAAATAGGCTTTGAATAACAATTTGTGTCCGAAGATGATTTTTTTCCGCAAGAAAAAGTTCAGATACCTCATTAAAATCATTCCCAGAATCTATGAACATTCAAATATTTTCAAATCAAAAGTCCATCTCAAATTATAGGGTGACCAGATGTCTTGAACTGCACTTAGCACTTTTTAACAGACAAAGCCCTTCACAGCTGTCTCTCCCTTGTGTTTCTCTGTGTTTCTCTCTCTCCTGGCGTGTCCTGTTTTGTCTCTCTGTGTTTGTGTGTCATTCATGTCTCCACTCGGTCTTCTGTCTCCCCTGATTGCTACCAACCTGTTTTACCTGCGCCAGTTCACACACCTGCAATACATCAACTCATCACCCTTCAACCCGATTGATTAATGAGAGAACAAGTCAAGTCAAGTTGATCTGGGTAGTACGTTTAAAAACAACTGGAGTCGACCAAAGTACTGTACAAAATATTGTCACCAAAAGCAACAAAAGAACAACAGGTTGCAATGGAAACATATAAGGCAATATTATAATATGTGCACAAATCTAAAACAGAAACAAAATAAAACTTGTAAAGGGCAATTTATAAAAAATAAAGGTTATCAATAAAGCATTAAAACCACTAAGAACAACCAAAGTATGTCTTGAGGTTTGTCTTTAAAGTGTCAATAGAGTGGTAATATTTGACAGATCATGAGTCACAGTTAAAAGCAATTTGTTCTGAGGATCTAAGAGGCCTCAGAACAGAGAAATGTCCTGTTGTAATGCATAATGCAGGTTGTGTTCCAAATATCGTCTGTAATCGCTACACACAGTTCCCTCTCTCAGGTCCGTCCCAGTTCCCGGAAACCACGCTTTCACTTTTATCTCAATGCACCTCACACATACTCATCATACACTGGCCAGATACCAGCAATGATCTCTGAATTATAGTTTTACCAGACTCCAGGACAACTTCCCTGATAAGTAATTCAAATGTTTGCCACTATCTATTATGGTTGTACAGTAGTATGGTTTGGTGGATTCTCTCAATGACAGTGAGTTGAGTGAAGTAGGGCTGCAACTAACGATTATTTTCATTGTTGATTCATCTGTCGAGTGTTTTCTCGATTAATTGATCAGTTGTTTGGTTTATAAAATGTCAGAAAATTGTGAAAAATGTGAGAAATTAAGAATGAATGTCAAAATCAGTGTTTCCATAAGTCCAAGATGACGTCCTCAAGTGTTTTGTCTTGTCCATAACTCAAGGATATTCAGTTTACTCTCATAGAGGACTAAAGAAACCAGAAAATATTCACATTTAAGAAGTTGGAATCAGAAAATTTTGATTTTCTTTCTTAAAAAAATACTCAAACCAATTAATCGATTATCAAAATAGTAGGCAATAAATGTAATAGTTGACAACTAATAAATTCATTGAAACAGCTCTAGTATGAAGTGCTGTTGATCAATACAAGTCTGACATCTAGTGGTGAATATAGAGTATGTGCTGCAGTTAGACTGCAGGTTGAAAATCAAATCTTCAGCTTGTTGCACATATCTTACATGGCCAACAAGCCCTGTTCATTTTATGATGCTAAAAGTGAATAAATAAATATAATACATATATATCTGTATTTGAAAAGATGCATTGATTTGTTTTAGTCCAAAAAGCTTTCAACTACTTTTTTTTTTCACTCTAACATAGACACAGATATTTGGTTTTTACTTGCAAAAATCTTAATTTTCAAATTTCCCAAAAATAAGTAGAATGTGTGTATTTCATCAAATTTTATTCTATATCATAACACACTGAGGTGTTGCTGCATACAATATTTTATGGAAAATATTCTATGAATTCACTTAAAATTGTCAGTGGTCATTAGTACTTCAAAAGTCTGAAAGATAGAGAAAATAGGATTCAGATTGTATTGCTTTTATTCATTTCAACATTTTTCCAATCACTTACATGTCTGCAAAGCATTAAATGTTAAATCAGCTTTTTACAAAATATCTTATAAATCTGTACATAATGTAAATATACAGTAAATCAAACATGTGTCCATCAACCAGTTCCCCATTCATAAATGAGATCTTGACGTTTACAAGCCTTTAGGTGTTGCGTCTTTGTCGCAGCAGCACATGTGAAGCCACAACCCAACAATTAAGTGGTGCACTGGAGCTACACACTCAAATTATGGTAAAAATAAACTCCTCTTTTTCTCACTAACCTCCCTACTCTTGCTGATTAATGGATGAATCCAGAAATTAGACTGCTCTGTTAGGCCCTAGCAGGGCATCTATTTATAGAAGTCTGTTTAAGAGGTCAACGTGGAGGCAGGAACAGGAAATCTGATGGAGCTGAACTGCAGCTCATCCACTGAAACAAACCGTGTACGATCTTTTATCATTTACTCTTATATGTTGTTTTTGTCCACACATCTTATTTTAGGTGACATTATGTCCAACCACTTGTATTACATTAACAGGAGCGCTGTGTTTTTACAAAACACTTTCTATCAGTTAAAGAACAAACATACTATACTTTGAGCTGGCTCGCATATAGTTATCATGTCAGCAATTAGCATAAACATTCAACTACAGGCAAACTCTCACTCAGACAGGGCTCGCTGCATGATTATATCTCTTTTATTTTGCCTGAAGGGAAAAAAAACATCACAGCACCACACGCTGCCAAGCAACGAGGAAAATAAGGTAATGAGCATATTATTAAACTATTTATTAGAGCTGGAGCTAATTATTATTTTCGTTATTAATTAATTACATTATTAAAATCAATTAGTTAATTATCAATAAATCACTTAGCATATGACATGTCTAAACTAAAACACATCATTAAAGGCCAAGATGTCTTTAAATAGCTTCATTTGTCTGAAAAACAGTCCAAAAGCCAAAAAAGTTTTCAATTTAAAGTGGTATGAAATAATAACACTAACAATTTGCATTTATATAGCACTTTACATGGAGGTAAGTAGACAAAACACATCAAAGCAACTAAACATAAGTACAATGAATTGAAGAAAAGTACACAAATATAACTCAGACAGGTTGTGGCAAACAAATGTTTGGTAATTTTACTTAAAATCACGTATCAATTTGTATTTGTTTAATGACTTGGTAAACCTGTGACGTATATGACCTTGATGTGGATGCCGTTCAATCAGCTCGCTTTATGTCACTTCCAGCCAGTTCAAGTAAACAACCTTCTCTCAGCCTCTGCCGCAACCGATTACAGCTGAGTGTAGGATGTTTACATGAACTGAGTCGGAACAACTGATATTGAGGATACAGAACACGAAAACATAAAAATTATGGTGCAATGTGACCTACAGGGCCTAATTACTATTAGTAATACAACCTTCTCAGGCAGTTAAGTTTGGATTTTAAAAAAAAGCAGGTCAGATAAATGGAGATTTCTGTGGAGCTGGAGGCAGCAGGCAGCAGCAAACATCAGACTGAAAGCTCTGCAGATAGACAGCTTCCAGTCGGGGATGTTTACAGCCTCAAACTACCGTTATGCATTTGTAACCTCAGTCACAGACGATAATGTGCAGAGACAAAAGTCACAATGTTGACAAGTATATGGAAAATCTAGTCAGCAGGACCAGGATAAGATATCCCTATGAAGCATGCTAAAAAACTGTGAGGGCTTCTACCCGCAGGTGAAACTCGGCAAGGGCAGTCTGGAAAATGGCCATCTGACCATGATAATACACTGTAGATGATGTCAGTAGTGAATCCAGATCCCATCATTGTCTGCAGTCTTGTATTTTCCTAAAAATAAAAAAAAATGCAGAGGGAAGAGAAGTTAGCCTAACCTCATTTCCATTATATGTGCAAGTCTAACTGAAAAATAAAAAAATAAAATAAAATAAAATAAAATAAAAATGTAATACCAAAATAAAACATTTGCTCTCTATTGCATTTTGTTGATATGAAATTCCTACAACATGACAATCAATGATATTTACGTATTATTTCCAGCTTGCTTCTTATTGATTTTACTCTTGTTTTTTTTTTTTTTTATCTTTTGTTGTATTTATCATTATATTTTATGAACTGTTTGCATATTGCTTATTGTGAGAAAACATGATAATAAACCATAGATTTCACACTGATTAATATGATCACAAAATATGATTTACAAACCAAAAAAAAAAAAGATGCAGAAGAAGAGAAGTTAGCCTGACCTCATTTCCATTATACTCTGCAAGTCTAATCACACTGATGCTGAGGACGACTTTCAATGACAACGCACAAAGGTATGCAACTGCTAAGCATCTACTAAGTGTCATGATTTATGAGCATCTGCCATGTGTGCTTCTATGAATTTATGAGTCAAACACTTTGTTGGTCTTTCACTCATTGCACTGCTTTGCAAAAGATTAACAAGCTAGCTTGCTATGACATTAACATGGAGCATGGGTTAAATGACCTTCTGTTAGCTATAACGGGTTAGGATCATATAGACTGATAGAGTGGTGCAGTATAACGGATCAGTGCTGTCAGCGAAGGAAACATCCACTGTTGATAACAACACTGTAGATGATGTCAGTAGTGAATCCAGATCCCATCATTGTCTGCAGTCTTGTATTTTCCTAAAAAAAAAAAAAAAAATGCAGAGGAAGAGAAGTTAGCCTGACCTCATTTCCATTATACTGTGCAAGTCTAATCACACTGATGCTGAGGACGACTTTCAATGACAAAGGCACAAAGATATGCAACTGCTAAGCATCTATTAAGTGTCATGATTTATGAGCAACTGCATATGAGTGTCTATGAATTTATGAGTCAAAAAACTTTGTTGATCTTTCACTCATTTGCACTGCTTTGCAAAAGATTAACAAGCTAGCTTGCTGTGACATTAACATGGAAGCATGGGTTAAATGACCTTCCTTGTAGCTATAACGGGTTAGGCACATATTAGACAGACACAGTGGTGCAGTATAACGGTACAGTGCTGTCAGTGAAGTTACACAGCTGGAACACATCCACTGTAGCAAGGCCAGCTAGCTAACTGTGAACTGTGTCCTCCACTGACTGACTGACTGCAACACTGACAAAAGCTAACTTAAGTAGCATTGTAGCCTTAAATAACAAGCGGAAGTGGATTTGTATCGCTGGCGAACCGCTTTAAAGTAACTTTGTTTAGTCAGGCAGCCTGCCAAAGCAAACACTGTAATGTGGCAACTGTTAGCACTAGTTAGCTCCTGTTAGCACAACGACCTATAGGCTAGGCTAGGCTAGCTGCTAGCTGCTGTTAGCTTGTGTGTGACCCTAACCTTCTGCTGTCTGACGTCGTCTCCTTACCGGCGGAATAAAACGTATGATTCCCGGACAACATTTAGGTCGACACCCCGCTGCAGAGAGTGAGTGTGAAGTGTTTGAGATGATTTGGTTGATGTTGTGTCCTCATTCTGAGCAGCCTGTTAAGTTTCCTTCCGTTTTTCATTCACTTGTCTTTATTTTGACCTTTGGTTACTCGACACCAACATTGACGTCATTGTCATGGCAACATGGAGCCCCGCCCACCGTGAGCCTGGACAGTATAGTGATGGGAGTTTAGGCTCTTTTTAGTGAGCCAGATCATTTGGCCTCAGCTCACCAAAGAAGAGCCGGCTCTTACCACTTCTGCCTTTTATAAATCAGCCAAATTTAGCGCTGTTTTGGCCTATGATTAGTATGTCAATATATATATATATATATATTGACATACTAATTACAGGCATACTAATCATATATATATTGACATACTAATCATAGGCACAGCACAAAGCGCCTGGGTCAGTCCTTCATGCTGGTAGCCATCAGGCTCCACAACCAAGGCTGACCTCCATATGACAACTATGAGGACTTTAAGAACTTGAAACATGAACTATCTGCAATCATCTTGGACTCTAACCACTGCCACATTTTACACTTACTTTATACTATACATCCTATATATACCACTTTATAGACTGCACATATGTATATATTACATTTATTTATTGACGGACTGCACACACTATGTTCACCCATTCATTAATAAAGGTTAATCTTATCTTATCTTATCTTATCTTATCTTATGTGTGCACATATATCACTTAAATTATTCAATATAATTATACTAAACCTTATAATTTCCAGAATACCATAATTTTACATGCTGCTTCGTTTCCGACTGTCACTCATCTTGTCTGCTATTTGCACACCGCACTCCTCTCTCTCTTTCTCTCCTCCTCTTCCTCCTGCTCTGTACCTGTAGGCCGTCAGCGCGCCATTCACCCCCGCCCCTACCTGCTTGATATTATGATCCTTGTCTGTCATCACCTGATTGGTCACACGGACGTCAATAACAAAATATTCTGTCAGTCAGTGCATGGAGTGCCCGTGGCGCGGAGAAGATCGTCCTATCATTCTGCCTTGAAATAATAAAAAAAAAAAAAAAAAGGCTCTCGGACGGGAGCCAGCTCCCATCGTTCACTTAAAAGAGCCGGCTCTTAGAGTCGGCTCGTTCGCTACAACACATCACTAGTTTACATTGAACACGTGATATTCAGCTTAATACAGATGTCTTATATAAAGTTAAATACATAACAGAGATAAGCAAATACAAAGATATGACAGCTTTCTGCATCTATAAATTAAAGTATATACATAGTAAATGTAATATTTTCAGATTACCTAAGTCATAGCAAAATATCTAGTTGTAAACATTTTAAAAAGAGTGTGTTTGAATATTTGTGAATAAAAGTTTGAATGACTTATTCAAGAAAATGTACATACAAATGGATTTTTTTTCTGAACAGAAAAGGAAAAAAAAAGGAGAACAATGTTGAGGAAAATCAAATCAAATCAAATCAAATAAATATGTAAAATCAAAATAAAACATTTGTTCTCTATTGCATTTTGTTGATATGAAATTCATACGACATGACAATCAATGATATTGACGCATTATTTCTGGCTTGCTTTTTATTGATTTTACTGTTGTTTTATTATCTTTTGTTGTATTTATATTTTATGAACTGTTTGCATATTGTATTTTTTAACTGAATGTAATACACTTTATAACTTGTTGTGAAAAGCGATTTTTAAATAAAGGTACTGTTATAATACTTATAATAATGAATGAATTAATTATTTTGAGAAAACATGATGATAAACCATAGATTTGCATCTATAAGTTAAAGTAATTAACTACACTTTCCCCAGGGCAAAGTGGAGCAACAGAGGTAGAATAAGTACTACTGACTTCCTTTAGCCTACAATGACAGAAAAATATGCAGTTTCAATAACTTATTGCATTCAAAATGTGTTTTAAGTGGAAGTCCAAAATATTATCAGCAAAAAAAAAAAAAAAAATCAAAAGTAAAAGTAGGCTAGGCATTTTGCAGCAAAAGAGCTCCTGTGATACTATATACCACAATACTGGATTGGATACTGGATATTATCAGGATGATAATGTAGCCTTTTGAGGTTTGTTCGTTTGTTCAATCCGTGTCAATGCATCATATATCATATTTACTTTGCTATTTGAAATTGTAGGCTACTTTTGCAATTTTGTTTATTTTATGTTGGGGATAACTGCTGTCGGAGACAATGACAATAAAGCTATAGTATGAAGAATAAACTGGAAAAAAAGAGTTTGGAAACTTGTGTTTGGTCGGTTATTTCTCTGTGTTTACAATGCTAATTGGAATTGTATTTTACATGGTTGGAAAGCCTGTTTATTTACCTTTACAATGATGTCCAACTTGTAAGGATCATTTGTGGGATGAGCAGCACAGCTGATTATGTGGGTAGCGCCCAAGAAAAATTTGCCAAAATGCTCTGTCAATGGTAAACAGTGTATTCTCCTGTTGGAATTGACTCTTGTTTTGAGTTGTTTGGTGGATTGGATGATTGAACTCTCTATCAGTAACAAGGAACAAACAAGACATATTGGCTATTTTACACTTTATTCATTTAATACACCGTCAGGAGCCTCAGTAGCGGTGGAAGATCCATAAGCAGCCACAACAGCCTGGCACCTCCTCCTCATGCTGGTCACCAATCTGGTCACACGTTGCTGTGGGATGGCGTTCCATTCCTCAACCAGGATTGGTTGCAGGTCAGCCAACAAGGTTGTGTTGGTCACTCTAACACGTACAGCACACCCAAGCTGATCCCACAAGTGTTGAATTGGGTTGAGGTCTGGACTCTTGGCAGGCCGTTCCATTCTCTCTACTCCCACATTGTGGAGGTAGTCTGTGATAACCCTGGCTCTGTGGGGGCGAGCGTTGTCATCTTCGAGGATGAAGTTGGGGCCCAGATTGTGGAGATATGGGATCGCCACTGGCTGCAGACTCTCATCCTGATATCTCACTGTATTGAGATGGCCTTCAATGATGACAAGCCTTGTTTTCCCAGTGAGGGAGATGCCGCCCCACACCATGACACTGCCCCCACCAAAAGCTGTTACTCCATCGGTGCAACAATCAGCATAGCGTTCTCCACGTTGTCTCCATATTTTGACCCTGCTATCCAACTTTCGCAGACAGAACCTGGACTCATCACTGAACATGACTTCAGGTTCCATTGTCTGTGTTGTCGACACCAGCGCAAACGAGCCTGACGGTGAAGGGCAGTCATTGCGGGCTTCCTGGTAGCCTTATGAGTTCTGAGATTGGCTGTGTGCATTCTGTTCCTGACCGTCTGAACAGAGATCTGTATGCCATAACGTTGTGCAAACCTTGCCTTCAAATCTCTAGAAGACAGCCTACGGTTCCTCAGTGCTGTAAGGGTGATGAACCAGTCTTCCTCGGGTGTTGTCTTCCTGGGACGCCCACTTCGCGGTCTGTCTTTTACATCGCCGGTTTCACGGAACTTGGCCATCAGTTTGGAGATGGTACCAGGACTGACTCCAAATAATACTGCAACTTGGTTTTGCGGAACACCAGCTTCAACTTGCCCTATTGCACGGGCCTTATCCAGATTAGATAAACGTGGCATGCCGATGCTTGGAGCAGACACCAAATGATCACTTTAGTAGGGCGCAGTACCCAGCAGGCCCCATGCACACAGGTGCTGCCAATCAGGTGCCTGATTGGCAGCACCTGGAGCTCTATACAAGAGTCAGTACCAACAGGAGAATACACTGTTTACCATTGACAGAGCATTTTGGCAAATGTTTCTTGGGCGCTACCCACATAATCAGCTGTGCTGCTCATCCCACAAATGCATGATCCTTACAAGTTGGACATCATTGTGAAGGTAAATAAACAGGCTTTCCAACGATGTAAAATACAATGACCATTAGCATTGTAACAACAGAGAAATAATCCACCAAACACAAGTTTCCAAACTTTTTTTTTCCCAGTTTATTTTATACTGATCATATAGTTTGTTTGTTAAATCTTAATCTACAAAGTAACCGGTGGCTGGGGCTGTCACATAAATGTAGTGGAATATGCCTCTGAAATGTAGTAGAGTAGTATATGGTGTAATATACAGTAGTATCAATATACTGTTAAGTAACAGAAAATGAAAATACTCAAGTAAAGTATATCTTAAAATTGCATTTAAGTAAATTCTGCTATTGCCTATGAATATATTGACTATACAAAAAATACACATATACAAAATCTAACATGTCCTGATTATTATGATTCATTATGTGAGACATGAAATAACTCCAGTATTTTAATAGATACATGTTGCTGGCCTCGGCTCTGCTTTAGGTTCCACTGTTTGGTTCATCCGGTGCTTGAGGTGATACGTTCAGTCCTAAACGGTTATGTGTTCTGTCAATAACCAGCCGGCAATCACTAAATATTAACATCACTCTGACGAGGTACCTGGCTGAAATTTGACAAATACCTCATAGCTTTGAGCATTTACCAGCTAATGTGCCTCTGCGTTGTATCCACTGACTCCTGTGTTAAATGATGACAAGTATGTTGACATGCCTGATAAGTAGTGCATTAATTAGCCTAATTAATAACCTCAACTACTCGTGCTTAATACATCAGAGGGACAGTTTGACTCTTCTTTATTTTTACACAGTGGTGGAATATAACCAGTACTGCACTTAAGTACAATTTTGCAGTACTTGTACTTTACTTGAGTATTTCCATTTTATGCTACTTTATACTTCTACTTCACTACATTTCAGAAGCAATTATTGTACTTTTTTACTCCACTACATTTATATAACGGCTTTAGTTACTTTGTAATAATAGAAAATATAACCAACTAATACATTATTATATATTATTATTATTAAGCTACTCAGCAATATATAAACTCTATATAATTTTCATTACTTTTAAAGTAATGAAAATTAGCTCCACATTTACTGGCTGCAACATTAAAGTGATGAACACATTAATGCATCACTAATTATAATCAAGTAATAAAATAATAAATGTGATGTGATATGATTCTGAAATGGGCCAGTCTGCAAAATGAGTATTTTTCCTTTTTGTACTTTAAGTATATATTTGATGATGATACTTTTGTACTTATGTTGAATGCAGGACATTTACTTGTAACAGAGTATTTTTACGCTACATATCTGAGTACTACTTCCACCACTGCCATTGCATGCGTCTTTGGGAACACATACTGCACAATAATATTCTGACCTTTTCAGTAGTAACATCTGTGGAGCATGCAGAGGTTAAGTGCCTTGCCCAAGGACATAATGACAAAAGGGTAAATACTGAGGGCTATAAGGGGAGATGAGCAAACCATCAAGCTCTTACTATATATGGACTGTGTTGCAGTTTTTGTGAACTGCTTTGTTCAGTATCCTCCACATGAGGTCAGGCTGGATCCATCTACTCGCCACCTCCTCTTTACTCAGTGGAGCCAAGTTAACTGTGAACTTGTCATGGATTACAGGACATTTGTTCACTATTTAATATTCAGTGCACATGAATCTGTCGCTAGATTACTCTGGGTGCCCATGTTTTGGTCTGAAATGTAAAGCAAAATCAGCAAATTTCTAAAAATTCTCTCTGAATGTATAATAATAATAATAATAATACAAATATTCATTCGATTTCAGAAAAGTGGTGTATAGCGCAGGAGGTGTAACACTGCTAAAGATTTCTTAATAATTCATATAACATATCTCAGTTATTTCTTATGAAAAGAGCGGGCGAAGAAAATCCATCTATAACCTAACCAGGAAAATTGATTCCCTTGTCATTCTGTGTGGTCTGAAATTGCCCAGAGCTATTATGAGACAGACTGATTTTCTCTGTGCGGTGGAGCGGAACATTCTCTCCTTTCTGAGATGTGAACAGATTCATAAGCAACAGCAGCGCTAAAGAGCCACGTTGTCATGTGCTCTCAGCCACGTATCCTAAACATGTTGAAGTAATTCAACCAGATGCTGTCTCTCTGATAAAAATGAGCAATATATCTATACCTATATATAGGCTGTATTTATTTTCATACATCTTATGTATTCTATATGTTTTACTGAAACCTGCACTTTTGTTTCAGATTTTTTGTAGAATAATATAATATAATGTTTTAAGATTACCTAAGTCATAGCAAAAATATCTAGCTCTAAACATTTTAAAAAGAGTGTGTTTGTATATTTGTGAATTAAACTTTGACTGACTTATTCAAGAAAATGTACTTACAAAGTGCTTTTTTCTGAACAGAAAAGAAAAAAGGAGAACAATGTTGAGTAAATTAAAATAAAATAAAATAAAATAAAATAAAATAAAATAAAATAAATATGTTATACCAAAAATAAAACATTTGCTCTATATTGCATTTTATTGATATGAAATTCATACATCATGAAAATCAATGATATTTACACATTATTTCCGTCTTGCTTTTTATTGATTTTACTGTTGTTTTATCATCTTTTGTTGTATTTATCATTATATTTTATTAACTGTTTGCATATTGTCTTTTTTTAACTGTATGTAATGCTCTTTATAACTCGTTTTGAAAGGTGACCATAGATTTCACCCAGGACGTTGATATGATCATAAAATATGATTTACAAACCAAACAGATGATGTGTGGTGATTTCAGCATCAACTGTTCCTGAGTGCTTTTAGAAGTCGATGTTTTTGTGAAGTGATATATACAACAATCAATACAGTAATTTCAAAGTTCCTGTGAAACGTGTGTCTGGGTGCTTTTTTACTGGGGAGGCTGGAAATCACTGAAACTATCAGGGCTAAAAAGAATGTGTGTTTGGGGGAATGTGTGCTTGATTGACAGGCTTGAACACTTTACCTCAAATTCACCATGCTTCACCTTATTACTGAAATATGGATTTTTATGTTCCGGGTATTATTCCTTGATGTTACAATCAAACTACGTGAAACACTAATAGGGTCATTTAAGGGTTATAAACACTGGTTTTAGACAGTGTGGTGTGTTTGCTGTAGCTCAGAACACATTGCAGGGTGTGCATACAGTATGCATTTTCTTCTCTGTGGGGAAATCTATCATCACAACTATATTATGATGGGTTGGCCTTACACATAATAGTGTGTCACTGGGATAACAGCCTAGAAGAGCTAAGCCCTCAGTTCCGTGCTGTTAAATGATATATAAAATATTAATTTTGAGATAAAAGCTTTTATTGTATGCAGATGAATTATATCAGTTACACATTGAGCCAGATTTGAGTGCATGTACAACAGAGAAATATAATTTTGGAACAAGTTGGAAAATAGACATACATAATACAACACCGTATACAGGCCATGCAAACAAAGTTCATGTTAAACAGCAATACCAGAATGACCTCACACCAGCATTTAAAACGGAACAATTTCATCGTGATTTTAATTTGTTCCAGTGGTATGAACGGAGAGAGTCCAAAACGGAGGAAGCTATCAGCTCATTAACCACTTTTATTTAACTTTAAGTTTCTTTATTTATCAGATGCACGGCAATTACAACGAAGCCGTCGCTGGCATTGAACATCTAACGTTCCCTTCAATAAATACGCATATAAAAAGAAAAGAGAAGATATATATAAAAAGTAAAATGTAAAATGAGAATCTGAGACATAAAGTAGTAGAAGTTTAAATATAGGGATTAAATGTATACGTAAATACATATAAAATAAGTAATGTAAATCTAAATTTGTGGTAGATAGTATATATGTATATGCATTTTACCTTCCTGTACCTGGGAGTACAGTCAACCAAATATTTTGCAAAGACACACAGATTAATATCATTGTGTAACTTTTTTTTTAACTCATGTACAGAAGATTATTAGAGGCATCTTCCACTGTGAAACCTGAGAATGCTTATTTTCTTCAGATACATCTAACTAAGAGCTGTGTTCTGGCGTGTGATACATGGGGAGCTTGTGGACTGTTTTGCCTTTACACAAGTTACTGTTTAATCATTGTCAATTTTGGGAGGAATTTGTTATAATAATTCACAAGGCCCAAGAAATGATTAAAGTCAGCTCACAATTTCCAGCTTTCATGAGTTCTCCGGTTTTTATTCCTCTTATTTATGAACACCCAGGCTGAGGTGTTTGTTTCCTCAGTAATATTACTTATCTGCTCTTCTTGGCTTTAAGTTGATGTCCAGTCGATGTAGGTACCTGTGCCAGTACCTTTTAAGCTTCAAGTTTCATGTTATTTATGATCAAATGTACCATAATAACAGAAGCAGCCCTTGTCAATTAAAATCTTGGGTCTCAATCTCCCTCCAACAATGCAACAATAAAATATGCATAACAAAATCACAAAAGTAAAAAACAAAATGAGCATCTGAGACATAAGATAGTGCAAGTTAGAATATAGGGATAAAATATAACATCATTAAAAATGAAATAAAGGAATATAAATTTGTGCTATGACAGTAATTGCAAATGAATTAGCTGAATGTAAGCAGGGATGTAGTAAATATGTACAATGATTACATATATATATAAATATTTATATATATTTGATCACATTTGATACGATTTTGTCCCCTCACCTGATAGATCTCTTGTGTTATTACAGAAAGTGTATGAAACATATGACCAAAATTGTCATACATTCTTTCATTTTGTTACTTATGGATGGAATTATAGTGAAAACAGATTTCCTTTCCTTTCCTTTCAGATTTTCCTTTTTAGCTGGGGACCTCCTGGAACCCCCTCAAGGACCCCTGGGGGTCTCTGGACCCAATTTTGGGAACCACTGTGTTTCTGCATGTTGCCACACAGCAGAGACCCCAAACATGTTGAAAATATCTTATATCTAACCTTTTTTTTGTATTCATTGATTGTGTCTGTGCGTCTATTATATTCTCTTGTCTTGTCCTCTAAAAAAAAACATTTTACTTTTTATTACTAGAAAAACAAAATCCATCACCAGTTTTGCCAAAGCTCCTCCAATTCCTCCACTGTTTTCCTTGGGGTTTTCTTTATAGTTAAAGTGCTATTCAATAATGTCTGAAACATTATAAAAACCATTCAACCGTCCTCTACATCCTGTTCAACGTCTCGGGGCCGCAGCCTCCAGCGTGCGCTCGACCAAGCCACCAGTCTGTCACACACTTAGCACACATAAAGAGACAAATAGAGCACATTCATACCGATGGACAATTCAATCCAGCTGACGTGCTAGCTGCTGGACTTTCCGAGGAAAACTGGAGCACCCACGCAGTCGTGTGGAGAGCCGGAGCCATTCCTGCTGTGAGCGGACAATGCCGACCACTCAGGCACTGAGCTGCCTGCAAATCAACAGCCACACAGTGCTATTTATCTCATCTGTTAAACACCGCTGTACGTATAATGGAAACCTATATACGTTCGTCTTAAAGTCGGAGTTACTTAGGCAACGATACATTTATAGTAGTACTTGATTGCCATCCTGCACAGCTGGACGTTGTGGCATTTTTCAGGCTATATAGTGTGAACACGACACAAACTCTACAATCACACCCAAAGGACTATGGGAGCTTTTTATGCAATGGGCAATTTGAACCATTAAATTTGATTGGATAACATACGTGCCAGCCGTGACGTTCATTCCCTTAGCTTCATGTCCCCTTCATTCTCCTTCAAAGAAAGTGGGTTACTTGGGGGCTGGGTTCGGGAGTGGGTCGGGGTGGGCGATATTCAGGGAACAGAGAGTTTCCTGAATAAATAGAACAGTATATTTTCTCTCCCAATATAACCAGAGAAAGGCGCTTACAGACCTTGTGCCCCAGCAGATGTAGTGATGCACAGAGGCCTCGTGTACAGTAGGTGCTCGGTGAAGCGCAGTTGGTCGCTGGTAGTATCTTCTTCGAGTTTGCTGCTTCTGGGAAATAACACAGCCTTGAACTCTTGAGTCTGAGAGACGCTGAAAAAGATTTCACCTTCTCTTGCCTCCTCAAGGTTTGCATATTATCAAGCTAAATGCCAGTGATCCTGATAGCTATTGCTAACATTGGGCAGTGTACAGTGGGCTTATCATCAAAGCTTTTTCACTGCAAACAGCTGCTTTGCTGTGTGTGGAAACAAGCCAAGGCATATGAGAGTGGTAAGACTGAACCAAAGCAGCTGTAAAACACAAACAGTAGGTTGAAAGAAAAAATGCCCTCGCTTCTAAGATCATTCAGTACTACACTAAGCCCATATGTTCAACTTCACTTGCATGCTGGTTATACCAGCTTGTGTACGTACATACTGCCATGATCCACACTTCCTGTAGCTACATGCCCAACTGTTACATGTGTGCCAAAGCATATCAAAGACACCGCTCGGGGGCTTCAGGTTTGCCTAATTTGTTCATGCACTGGTGTCACATGAGTGTCTTGTTATAGCCTGATATTACTCCTTGCTGCCTGTGGAAATTGGTGACGCACTGCTGCAGTTTGTTTGATCGTTAAACTGATGCAACTGTGGTGCATGTTAGTGCTTGTACTTGTTGTGCATATTCATCTGAATATGAGCCTCGTCTCCTAAAAATTACATCCAACGAAACTGTCAATTATGCTTCGAGGGAAACGTTTTTCTCCCAGATTACGTTTGTTTTTGATGTATCACAGATAGCCCACGTTTCTAGTAGTCAAAGATGCAAAGATGTGGTCGGGGTGGATGGGTGGGTCAAACAAAAACATAACTTTCACCCAGGAGGGAGAACATTCACTTACTTTAATTTACATCTGTAGTTACGTTATAATTACGTAACAAACACAGTCATTTAAAGCTAAACCATGAAGTTTTACTAAACCTAACCAAGTACTTTTGTTGCCTAAACATAATCAAGTGTTGCGTTTTTGTTTTGTTTCAATTTACAACATTAACCACGTGTTTAAAAGTGTGACCGTAATCGGGGAGAAAATACGTTTCCCTCAAAACGTTATTGAGAATGCAGTTTAGTTGTATGTGAACGTCATTTTTTATAGGAGACAGGGTGGATGAAGAGCGATATCATCTCTATTCATTTCTCATTTATTCTCATGATTCAGCATGCACAAGTTATGGTGTATTTTCTTGTTAATTTATTTGGAAAAATAGCACACAAGCACAGTCAACACATTTATAACAGTTAGTAAAACATATCCATTGTTTCTTTATAAGTCATTCTTTACTTCAGCTTCAACCTGGTAGTGAACCCTGTCGTCTTGTGGCCTAAAAGACTCCATCTCAGTACATACTGAAACAACATCAGATTAGAACTCTGCAGCATTAACTGTACGTGCACATCCTTAACTAAAACTTTGGCACAGGTCTACCAAACAGCTCAGTGTTTTTCACAGAATGAAAATATAGAATAGCCTCTCCAATCACCAAGTCCTTTGACCACCAAGTCTTAGTTGAAATAGAATAGCATACTGGGTCTGGTTGTACTGTGTGTACAAGTCCAACAAATCTAAACATTTAGGGCATCCTGACAATGGTGGCTGACAAACGCATGGAGTAAAAAAGTACTGGGTCCCACAGGTATATGTATGTAAATGCTTGCAAACTTGCGATGAACCTACCAGGAACCCTCCTTTTCTTTCGTCTGAGAGTTTAATGTAGATCAGTCTTATAAGTCCTGTTACGGCACAGCAAAGCCTGTCAAATCCAAAAGTTCAAAGTGGGTTTAGACAGTGTATATGTGTGACAGCTCTTATGAAGGATCAAGTGGATTATTCACCTTTCATGAACTGAATGACTCTGTGATATTTTTTACCAGCAATATGAAAATGTGTCTGGTATAGGTGTGAGGTGGTCTAACCTGGTCTTACCCAGCAGGTGCTACAGTATACTTCCTTTAATACACTCGAGGGGTGTTGTTGTCTCAAATCGGCTGTTGTGCACTTATAGGAAATGACGATTACAACACTTGACCGCTCCTTCTTCTTTTTAAAGGGGACCTATTATCCTTTTGTGCTTTTTCCCTTTCCTTTACTGTGTTATATAGTGTTTTTGTGCATGTAAACGGTCTGCAAAGGTACAAAGCCCAAAGTCCACCCCACAGAGAGTCACTCTCCCCCACAGAAACACTGCTCCTGAACTGCGTGAAACGCCTTGCTTGAAGTCCCGCCTTTTCTTCCGTAACATGGTGATGTCACCAGAAGAAGAAGAACAAAGGCACTTTATTGATCCCCAAGGGGAAATTCTGTTATATTTACATAGTACATCGTACACACAGGCCCGAAATACACACAAACAGGAGCAGTTGGGGGTTTGGTGCCTTGCTTAAGGGCACCTCGGCTGTGCCCAAGAGGCAAACTAACATCTCTCCAGTGACCAGTTCAAACTCAGTTCTTGGTTCATGCTGGGACTTGAATTGGCGACCTTCCGGTTCCCAAGCCAAATCCCTATGCACTGAGCTACTGCCGCCACCAAGTATGCATTTGCATAATACCTGCCTACCAGCTAGTTTGGTATGCCCTCAGACAAAGCTAATTAGAGCGGAGCTGGAGCGGAGTCCAAAGAGTTTGGTTTGGTTGACCAATCAGAGTAGACTGGGCTTTTCTGGTTAGTAATTAGTAATGACTGATTAGTCGACTAATCGACTAAGAGGGGGCAGTCCAAATTGTTACTTGCCTCTATGTGCCCCCTGTTTCACGCGAAGTGGAAAACATGCTGCCATTTTCACAAGTTTGGCGATCCCTCCCCAACCGCTACGTAGCCAAGATGGCGACCATTGAAGGTCCAGCATTCTATACTCAATTTATATATATAACTTGTGATCAAGAAGATATATAGTAACTTGTGATCGAGTAGAATAGGAAACCCGGCCCATTCCCATTACCAGAGCTTCAAATACCGACACTTTGTCACGGCCGTCGGCGTTCGATACCGCCACACAAGACGCCCTTTAGCGCCGATATGTGATGCACCGGGTGTTCCAGTAACTACAACTACTACTGTTGCGACCCATCCGCCGCAACAGTAAATAAGGAAAAGTGCTGTGGTGACGTTGTTTAAAGAGCAAAAGGGACACACACCAGACGACAGGAGGGGTGCTGGACGGGTCCAACAAACACAAGGCTTTCAGCCTGGAGTCCGCTGTTCGTGTCCAGTGCGATAAGTTACACTTTCACGTTACAATCAGCTGTTCGCTTGTGTCCCGTATTCACAACGTTCAGTTTAATTTTCACTGTATATACAAACCTAGTAAATTTAAACCCAACAATGACGTTTTTTCTTAAACCTAATGTGGTTAAAGTGGTTTTGTTGCCTAAACCTAAGCGTATATGACAAGTTAGGATGAGAACGTGTTGGAAAACTACACACTGGTGGTCCTGGTGATGATGAGATGAAGATAATACTGAAGATCTGGATGTGATGAGGAGTGGACTTCTGATGAGCTCAACCTGGGCATTGGATATGATGACTGGTGAGGAATGGGGTGGAGGAGTGCAGGACGATTTCACCTAAGATGACAGCTGATGACAGAGAGGAGAACAGATTTAAAGTTTCACAGCAGCGCCATGATTGGCTGAATGAGATCGTGGCAAGATCTGATTGGTTAGAGTGAACGCCCACAATCAGCTGATTAAGAAGCAGTGAGAGGGAGGAGTGAGAGAGAATTGTGTATGACTGCAGCATAAAGACAGTCTTCCTGATTGACCTGAGCTTCATTATGAGTACACCACCTGGGTTCATACTTCGTCACTGTGAATGCACTTCTTTACTAAATATTGGAATTGTGAGTGCAGAAGAACACGGCTTGAGACACAGCAAGAGTCTCATAAAGGGGCAATTTTACCACCTTATTCAATCATTCATTTTGTTCATTTTTGCCTTCAAGCTTTTTTTAATCCAGTCAATAAAATAAATTACCATGATTTTCAGTGGAGAATTGGAAGGTCTAGTGGGTTATTTCACCGCCCGCCCTCTCTTCGCCACTTCACTAAAAGGCGTTTGCCACTTTACTGTTCAATAGCAAAAAATACTAAATGAAACCACGTCTTCTAAAATAGTTCTTCATCTATTCAACACTTTGGTTTTTATGGCGGAAATCAGGTGGAGATCAATAATATAAACTTGTTCTAATGGTGCCTGTGGTATTATTCACATGAATTAAACGAGCGTGTCTGCGCTGTACTACGCTAAAAGCTTGAAATAATTCACTGCCCCATACGGCTCCTCCTTCAGTGGCCTTGGAGGATTTATGTTTTGTGTTAAGTAAGGCTGAAGCTACTCATGTTATCTCACTCCATCAATAGCAAATACATTAACAATATCTAGTCGCTGCAAGCACACTATTAATTTACCACGACCTGTCCCTACAGGGGCACAATGATTGTTGGAGGCAACGAGGTGTATCCGTTTTCCCCCTCCCTGGGACACGGTGTCGCTGCTGGGGGATCAATGTCCACCGAGCTCGGAGGAAGAGGGGCAGGCAGGCAGCCAAGCAGCCGGCTGGAGGAAGCCCCTCCACCTCAGCTCGAGTGACGCTGTCACCTAAGAGGTCCCAGCAGGCCCCGCAGAGACAGAGAGTGATGTGCCGCCTGATGCTGGAGCCATGTCCTCTCACACAGAAACATGGGCCATCGTCCCTCAAAGGTTGAAGAGGACAGAGGTAATGGATATCGCGAGCTCCGGTTCATGACAGGAGAAACCCGGACCGCCATTGTCAGTAAATTGTCAGTCAGACATTATGACATTTATCATTTGGAGAGACATGCAGTAGCTCTCAATTAAAGCAAGATAGAGTAACGATTGAAAGACGTTCAAGATGTTTCTTATTCTTCCTGTTATGAATAAAAAAACTTCATAAGCAGTGAAATGCGTTCTTGCTCGGTTCAATACACTGCAACTGCTACAGCCTTATTTGGTCTGGTATGACCTCTAGATAATGCGATTAACAAATGTATAGAGAGGTGAAGTCCCGCCCCTTCCGATGGACCACCATGCTACCTTATCTTGAAAAAAAATATGAACAGTGGTCAACGGCGAGAGACAAGTATTTTTTTTATCCTGTTTGAATTGCGCCATGAATCACACATATGATGTTTGTCAATTTAAAACACAATTTTGCAAGTCAAGAAAGTCGCAGTTTGTTGTAAAACTGAAGTATCAGACTGTGAAAATACGTTATTAGAAAGACTACACACCCAAAAGTTGCGTATTATTTAAAGTCTAAAAAAATATCCATTGAAATTGGGGGTAACTTTTGTTACTTTACATTTATGTATTTATGTCAAATTTAACACATAAAATCAATAAGTTTGTCATAAATTGAGTGTTACATTTATCATGTTCAAAATGTGTAATGACACTTTTACAATAAATTTTGATATGAGGATTAGTTTTACACAATATATAATCTTTCATTTGAGTCCAAAAGGTAAATGAATGTGAGCAATGGTAAAATAAATGTTATAGATTCTGACTCATCATCACAGAATTGGCAAAAGTTCAACACAGTGTCACGGCAGTTTGTGAAATAGTCACGAAATTTTATCTATTTGATATGTAAATTTTCTTTTTTTCGTGACGCTCAGCACGACTTTCAACAACGTCATTTTCGTATTAGTAATTTACGCTCCAGTCTTTTCAAAATAATACTATATAGTTAGGTTTAGGAAAAGATCTACTTGGTTAGGTTTTTGCAACAAAACTACCTAGTTCAGCTTTAGGAAAAGATTGTGGTTTTGGTTAGAATTATCACTTTTAAAGCATGAAATGGCACCAAATTACATCAAGGATCTATTGTGTGGATCACCATGTTATCAGTGGATGCACCTTTGCTGGTTGTTCCCAGATCTCGGTCTGTGACCAAAGGTGATCGGGCCTTTGCGTTTAGACCCCCCTGGCTGTGGAACACTCTGCCTATTGAAATCAGACTCGCTACTTCATCACCATCTTTTAAAGCCCTTCTTAAAACTTTCTTTTATAGGAAAGCGTTTTTGAATAATTAATATGATGCTGGCTTTTATCATCCCTCCCTGGCCATTTTATTCTGCTTTTTAAAAAAGGTATTTATTCTGCAGATGTTTTTTGTTTTTATGATCCCTCTGTTGTTTGTATTTAATTTTTTTTTACTGATTTATAGTTTTTTGCTGTTTTGTCTTTTCTGAAAAGCACTGTGTAACCTTGTTTAGAAAAAAAATATTATATAAATAAAGTTCATTATTATTATTATTATTAAAATAACACTGAAAGTGGCGTAATTCAAGTACAGAAGTTACGTGACAAACAAATCAACTTTGACTCCACCCATCCACCCCAACGTCCTCCCTATGCAGCGTTTCGCAGCACTCTATGCTTCCCGGTTCACAATTACATGGATTGCATACAAATTGATTTTAGTGCTGACCATCACAAAACAAATGTGAACTTTGTGTCTATGTACACGAATCAATACTTAAAATGTCGTGACTATTTCACGAGCTGCTGTGCGACTGGGCTGAAAAGTTACATATGCTTGAGTTCAATCCCTTCAAGGTGGCAGAGGCTATTTCTTGGTTCACAGTTAAATACAGTATATTAAAGGGAAGACTTCCACTGAAGCAAGTACTAACAGATGGTGCAAAAGCTATACTGTTAACAAGTCAAAGAGTTCATGTTGGTTGTTTCAGTTTGAAAAAGGAAAAGCATTTCCAAAGTTGCTGATAAAAAAAAAAGGAAACGCTCAGTTAGCCAAGAATAACTTCCTGGCTCCTCTACACGCAAACCTCTCCTTTGACCTCTCCGAGTAAAAAAAAAAGACTTTTTCCACCCTGCTGCTGTATAAATGAGAGAGTGTATGTTGGAGCTTATAGCCTCTAGAGAAAAGCTACTGCATCAGCGAGCTCCTCAACCTCGTGACTGTTGCCCTCAGTGAGGGTCAAAGGTCAATAATAGAGCAATCACAAGCAGAACATGTAACAGTGGGGTTTGTGGTGTAGAGCCTGGGTTTGGATTCACTTCGTAGAAGTGTGTAAATACAGGAAGCAGATAGCAAGGATTTACAAAAAGTGGCAAACATCAGTTGCGGACACATCGTTATTCCAGCGGGTGGTCAGCCTGTGAGAACGTCGAAACAAACCTTCCCAGCTAATAGTTTTGACATTGAAATATCAGACAAGCAGAAAATTGAGTCTTTGATCTGTTCCAATCGCGAGGGATCACTTGGTCATATCAGAATCATGGCTCAAAGAGGATGTGTTAGGAATGCGAGAGCACATCATGAATCAAAGGAGGGATACTAGCGCCGCGCTGATGGCAGCAGTCATACTCAATGTGATTTTACGGTAATAAATCCAGAATCTTTCATCTTTTCCCATTTAGCTGTTTCACACCAAAACAGTCTCGCGCGTTCTCTCCGAGAAGTCACAATTCCTTGCGTGTGACGTTCCCAGCTGCCAAACGCTCTCGCAAGGCCTCGCTTGATGTGTCTTCTCCGCTGCTCCGGAGGGGGATTGAAAATTCCTCGTGTGAAATGATATTTGAAGTGATTAAAGAGAGTCACTCAGTGGAGCTGACAGTTCTAATGGAGAGCAGAAAGCGCTCGTCCAGCCCCGTATAGCCTGACGGACCTCCTGACAGCCAGTCGGAGGAGCTCAGAAACGCTCTGCTGCTGCGGGACAAAGTGCCAAGAGGGATGTGTTTTCTGATTATGTTTGTTTGTTTAGTTAGTTATGCTAGGAGAGACTGAAAGATGGAGACAGAATTGTGGACACAGTGTGAATACGGAGCTTTTAGGTCTTATTTGGCACCACAAGCTTTAGAAATCTTGGAAAGCCACCAACACACTGCTGGTAGCACATCTTGTTTTTATCCTTTTGATTTTATTTAATTTATTGTCTGTTACGTTTGTTATAAACACCCCAGAGAGGATCTTTACAAAAGAGGTCCAACAAAACCAAAATAGTTGAAATATTCTGTTTATTTATGAACAATAGAAGTGAACGCCAAACAAATCAACACCAACAGGTCACAGCACGGGCTGCAGCAAGTATAACAAGCCAAAAAAAAGAAGCGATACATCCCTACAATTAGCATCTCTTCAATACAAGTGTTTTACTGATCGTGTTTCTTTGTGATTGACCCGGCGACCTGTCCAGGATGTATCCCTCCTCTCGCCCCAAATCAGCCGGGATCATCTCCAGCTCCCCTGCGGCGCTCCAAAAAGGATAAGCGGGTTTAGCTAATGATCATATTTTTTCATATTTCTCATGCCAACACCCCATATAAAGGATGTAATTAATGAACAGGTGTTTTATTAAAGCCTTTGAACACCCACACAAGTATTTTGGTTTTGCGAAAATTTTGCGAAATCTGATCTGAGATCTGCAAAAACTCTCACGAGATTCGCTGCCCGACAACCTATCCTGACTTTAACTATTCGAGATCAGTGCCTGTAACCTTAACCATCTCGTGAGAGTTTCCCCAACTTGCGAGTTCCCTTCTAGACACTACCAGGTGTTTTCAGTTCTTCGGGCTGATTAGACCTCTGCTCAGGTTGGTGGGCCAGAGTTTTGATCGGAATATATTACAGTAGGTCACAAATCTTCATCTACCAATAAGAATGATAAAGGTGTAATTTGTCCTGCCCTATAGGTTCAATAAAGCTAACAGGACACTCAGGAAGATGTCAGTCAAACATGCCCACGCAGTCCAGCCAGATTAACTGAAAACACCTGTGTGGATGTACAGAGGCTTTACGAGAATCTGCCCTTCACGTTCTCCCCTATTACATTTCAGTGATAGTGGCATTTTTGCCTTCACAGCCTCACCTAAAATGGAACCCAGTTAGCTACAGTATGAGAAAACATGTATGCACACAAGTGCACCAAATTTAAATCAACCATCTATTGTACAACAGTTTTACCCTCTTTTAATCACCTCACAGTAGCGCACATTTTAACCAAATTTACAGAAAATCTACAAAAGAAAATGCAGATTAATGCATGTTTCCATCCACTCCTGTTAAGTGAATATTAGTTGAGCGCATCGACAAACAGACAAACAGTTGGTGGTGCTAATTCTTCAGTTGGTGCGTTGCAAAATTAAAAGAACACCAGCCCAGGCAGGCAGGTCCAGGGACGAGTTTTTGTCCCAGTCCAGCCCAAAACACACGATTGACATAAAGATCTTCTGGCTCCATTTAATGGAACTACCGTATATAGTGTAGCTGAATCAGTCAGACTGTGGAATAGAGCTCTCTGGCAGCAGATATTGTGACTTGTCAAACACAGGTGTGACTAATAACTCACTAATTAATGATGCTGCTGTCCTCTCAGTCCTACTGTGAATGTTGACTCACTGATAGGCTCAGAGTAACAGAGGCATCATTGATGCTATTAGATACACCTGTGCTTTCCCTTTGCTGTTTCCCAGTTCCATTCTGCCTACAGTACAGATATACATACAATATGTACTATTTACTAAGGATCACAGTATACTACCTATACTTGTTATACTATACAAAAGGTACATGATACATTAAATACGTTCATGGATGTCAAGCTGTGACATTGTAAGGCGTCTGCCATTTAAACTTGTGCTATTTTTTGACCCTTTTATTCCCTTTGTCCATTGCATTGTGGGACAGTACAACAACATCAACAGTACACTCAGAAATCAAGTGTATTTCAGTATACTTGTGAGTAGTACAGTGTCTGCTGTTAGAAAGGACTGTAGCCTGGTCACTTTATTTCTTGGCATCAAAACCACTATAGTTACCATTGGCGTCACTTTAGGTTTAGGCAACAAAACATCCTAGTTAGGTTTAGGAAAAAACTACATGGTTAGCCTTTCTGACTAACTCTGGCATACTTTCAGAATTGTTATTAATATGCATATTATGTATATACATGTATAAAGTAATGAACTAAATTAAACCAGACTAAAACTTTAACATTTGTAAAGTGAAAATGAAACTGAATGTTGTGAACACGGGACACGAACAAACAGCTGATTGTATTGTAAAAGTGGAAACAGCGGTCTCCTGGATGAAAGCCTTGTTTGTTTGTTTGTTTGTTTGTTTACTCAGTTGGTTGCAACCTGCAACCACATTGCTAAATGCTGCCAAATCCAACACAGGCATTTTAAGTCAAACTAAAATTTGTATTCTCCTCACTTCCTCTTTTCTGGTTATTACAATTTTGAACCAAATAAGTATACAAGTCAAAACAAATAAATATACTGATTTCTCAGCTAAAACGGAATTTTAATATCAGTTCAGCTTTAATCATCCTGAAAACACTTGTGAGATATATCAGCACTTGTCACCTCTAAATGATTGTCACTAAATATCAGTAGTTTTTATGCATGTGCTTACACACCAACTTAACATATGGGGATTTATTTCAGAAGTAAACCGTCCTTTCCAGTGTAATTTTCAGGTTCAGAGCGTCTCACAGGTGTAACAGGAAAGTGATTCCCAGCACGCCGCATCCAAACTGTCAAGCAGGCTGCCGTTACCCTGGGGCTTTGCCACTTGTTTGGAGCATTCCCACTTTAAAAGATAATTATCATTCCTCACAATCTCCACCTTTGTACCTGCCACTCAGTGCTGCTCCCTGTGTAATAAGCTGCTCTCATCCCTGTGCTGACAAGGATGTTTCCCAGTACCAGCAGACTGCTGCACAATCACACACTGGCTGCTTGCTGGTTGGGAGACACTTGGAGCCAATTACCCTCTTTTCCCCCCCAGCACTTCCATCTGTTTTTCCTCCGTAGTTAACGAGAGCTAATGGAGGTTTTGCTGTGGCAGAAATAGTAGAAACCTGTCACTGCACACCTCCTTCAACTGGTTTTAGATAAATTAATTCCCTTCATTTATAGATTGTCAATGCTAAAATAACAAGCTCAGTCTGGAATATATGCATGTTTTATTTGATATTTTGCAGATTAATTTTCCATCAGAAATTGCACCTCATTCCAGAAATCGAATGACTATGTGTCCTTTCTTTTACTTGATGTACTGTATCCTTACTTTGGGCAGGTTTTCCACATGAAAGCTCTTCCCTGCCATCTGTAATTGCCTCCGGACATGAAACGTATTCATTCGTTGAGAAAAGACATGAAGCTATGAAAAAGAGAAGCCTTCCGTGCACGGTGGGATATTCCCTCCTATTGCTCGGGGATATTTAATTTTCAATGGTTATTTTATAAATTATTCTCCTTTCTTTTCACTGTCTAGGACAGTAAAACTGTTTGATCTCATCCCCATACCCTTGTGTTTGACATTATAATTCCTGAGGCCAGATGGATGAAACTGCATCCGTTCTGTATGTGCTGTATACACACAAAGAGAAGCCTCTACACTCATTCTAGATGTAAAAAATGCTTGTTTTTACCAAATAGATAACATTTCAAGTAAAGGCAAGAATTCATTGAAGTCATTTGTATGGACGTATGTGCGCACGGTCGTATGGATGGACGGACAACCCAAAAACATAATGCCTCCAGCTCATGGATGTATAAAGAGAACTGGATACCAGATTTATTAGTTTCTTAGTGGCACATGAAGCAAAAATGCTTGACTTCCGAGTATAAAAGTACGCCCCATCTATTGGGCCCATAGAGCAGGCGCAGGTGCTTTAACCCCGCCTCCCAGCCCTCAGTCCATTCTCGGTCTCATTCACATGTACAAAGGAAGGGAAATAACTCAAGACTTGGCTATTAGTGCATTTTACAACTTTTATGACCTAATGATTTAAATAAGGACTACTCAAGTGTTTTACCTCAAAAAAAATTATCCACTGATTTACAGACGTCTCTTTCCCCAATGATAGTCTATGAAAAAAAGTCATTTTGGGCCCGATGGCATCACGTGACGGTCACGGAAGTTGTAATTTCACCGTTTGGCCACTATGTAAAATTTGCTTCAAAGCCTGGCGCTCTTCTTGGGGGCTTGGACCGTCCACGGCTGTCACCGCAACAGAGGCATGAAAAAGACAACAGATTTAGAGTGTTGGCATTGCTAATAAAAAGCAATATCCCAAATTACAAGTCAGTTTAAAACTTAAGCTTTAAAGTGTGCATTTCAAGGAATTAAAGTTATAATATGTTACATTTGTCGGTTGGTGTTTGGAAACAAGGCATTCAAAGTTGACCACTCCTCCAAAGAGAGAGGGCAGCGATGGTCGAGCGTGCTACAGAGTGAATGAAGAGAGGGAGCGGCGTTAGTGAGAACAAAGTAGTGAATCAGAGAAATAAAACATTATTTTCTGATTGTTTCATGGTGGTCGCACAACCCTGTGGGATGAATGCAGCCGAAGGACAGGCCAGATTTCTCATGAGTTTGTGGAGACAGAGTTAAATAGATTAAATCAAGCCTGCCTAGTACCTACTTGGTACCAATAGATGTCTTAGGTCATCTAGTTTCATATGATTCTTATATCTTCACTAGCTTTAAAACAGAGCTGAGTGTTTTTACAGTGTGGCTTCATAGTTTTACTTAATTAAAAGGGCTTCTTCTACAACTGCAAATGCCAAGATTCATTCGACAAAGGGTGAAAGTAAGATTCTGCTTAGATCTGCTATACACACACCGACTAACCTCCATAGGAGAGGTGAAACCCAGTGATAAAAATGAATGAAAGCAATACATTTAAACTATGTATATTTTGAATGGATGCTCTGTAACTTGAGACACTTCAACATATTAATTCCTCATACTTTGGTGCTGCTGAATAATGAATTATGGGTAATGATTTTCTTGCCCCTGAAATGAATATATTGCATTACAAATAAAGCTCTTCAAGTGTTATCGTCTTTTCCTTCACAGGACATTTTACAGTAACCGACTCTTTTGTGCTTACAGTGAGTGAACAACTGAGCTTTTGATGGTTATTGACATTCATGGAGATCGAACCTGTGACCTTCCTGTCACCTCTGTGTTACAGGATGAACTCTTGTACCACTATTCTGCCCCTGCCACTTAAGGGAACATTAGTGGTGAACATTGCAATCCATATTTGGCCCCTAGTGACGTTCTTCATGTCTGTACAATTTCATTTTTTCCATATATCTCGCACTTTAAGGGGTTTTTCCCTCAGAGTAGAGGAACGAAATCTCTGCCAAACAGTCTTTGTTTTTAATTTTCCTCTTCAGAATTCAGACTTTTCAGAGACAGAAATTGGCAAAACATGTGTTGTTTGTACATCTCGCTCCCCAGAATGAGAAGTATGCAATTTTCTTGCTTTTCCGAGGTTGATGAGGCAGCACAGGTATGAAGGGAGATGGAGGATTTGGTTAACAGCAGTTGTCTAGACTGTGTAAATCCTCTTCCTCTCGTTGCTTTCAGCGCCATGTTTGATCCATCACCACAGCGCGAAATGGCTCACACAACTAGATAACAGCCTCTTTCCCATCTTCCTTTCCTTTATATAACTGTGTACTTTCTACCATTAAACGCAAAAATAAACCACAATGTTGGTTCCATTCTGCACGTCACTTGCCAATGTGATAATTAACATTTTACGTCATATAGAACTGTGACTTAACTTCAATTTCCTTTCCATTTTCTTTGTGAAAGGGAAGTTAAGTATTTAAATATGCTCCTCCGACACTCTCGGGCAGTTCATCCCTTAATTTAAGATGTCACAGGCCCGTGATGCTCCATTAACAACTGACTTGATCATTTAAAAGGGATGATTGTGAGAGCACACATGTTGGATATCTGGACATATGGGTGCTGTTCTCATAAATAAATCTCAATTAAAGTCAGCGTGTGAGATCTTCTTTCATTATTTCATCTCCATCTTTGGTGCAAAGTGTTCTCCCGACCCAGAGATCATCTGTCAGTCTGTCAGCCAGTACTATGATGTCTGTCTTCATAGATTTTACTGGTGATTTATCCACTTAATTTTCTGTTCAGCCACGGCAACCGGTACCTTGCTGTTGCAATTTGGAAATGTAAAACACTTCACCTCTTGTGTTTTTGGAGGCCCGGTCTGTTAGAACTGTCATGATATAGCAAAAGACTCTGTTATTAGTCAGTAATAAAGTTAAATTCTCTATTCATCCAGGATAATGTCTCAGATTTAACACAGCAGTAAATGATCTCATGTTGCAAATTAGGCGACAAAACAAGATTTAATGCTGAGCATTGCTTGTGAAATTGCTATTTCCGAGATCAAAACTAACTAAAACCTTCAAGCTCAGTCTTTCTGCTGTTGGTGGCTGTTTCATCTTTTACAAATCCCTGGTAGACAACATTCATTTTTGAATGTGCCAGACAGATTTAGAGGAAAAAAACCTGAAGTTTCTAAATTGTTGAATTCAAAGGATAATGATCAGACTAGAATGTGGACCAAAAACGTCAATATCATCATCCAGTAAACTTTGGAAAACTCACCTTTCAAAAACCTCAAACCAGACTTTGTAACTATAGCTGTTTTTTTTCAGTGGCATATCAATAAATTACCAACAACAACCAAATTGGACTCCTAAAAATGCACCAAGCAACAGACAAAGTTAGTGACTAACTTGTGAACAAAGTTAGCGACAAACTGCAACATTTAGCAGCTAAAGAGTCAGCTATTTCGGCCCTTTCTCATTCACTGGGCGTCAAATAGCGAGGCTTTGTCACGACTTTCCAATGTAAACCCGTCCGCGGCAACAGTAAACGCTCTGAGAAAGTGCACCGGGAGTGTGGTGATGTAGGTTAAAGAGCGAAAAAGACACACACCGGGCGACCAGGGGATGAGGTGGATGGGTTCAACCACTTCCATAAATATTTTAATTCAAACTACGATCTTTTCCTAAACCTAACTAACTAGTTTTGTTGCCTAAAACTAGGGATGCACCGATACCGATACCAGTATCGGGTATCGGGTCCGATACTGTTGCTCATGTACTCGTGCTCGCACTCGCAAAACGGCTCCGATACAACGGCACCGATACCACTTTACGGCAGCGTGACGTTAACCTCTCGTCACCATCTTTCGGTTTCAAGACGGGTCGGGTGAGTTGCAGACATCGCCGCAAACCCCTAAGGACAGTCCGAACCGGTGATGCTTTGGCCACGGCCCCCAGGAAGCACCTTCACCCCGAGCCTTTTCAAGCCAACCTAGAGACGGTCGCGGCGCACCCCCTCGTATGCGGGACTCCCTAGCCTGCCGTGTGTCGCTCACACCCTCCAGCTGGCTGTTAACGAGGTTTTGGCACAGAGGAGTATTCGTATCGGTACTCGGTATCGGCGAGTACCCAAATGTAAGTACTTGTACTTGTACTCGGTCTGAAAAAAGTGGTATCGGTGCATCCCTACCTAAAACTAACCAAGTTGTTTGCTGTGAAGATGGAAGTATATTGGGAAAAGACTGTCTGCATGTAACGAGCGGGAATTGACTGGTGTCGCTGGACATTCGTAGGAAAATTAACAAAAAAGGAGGTATAACTTTAATAAGATATCATGCGAGCCGTTGTAAGAGAATACGTCGAATAGGTAACTTTTGAGCTGCTGCCCACCAAAGGCCAACATATCGACTCATGTAGGTTTAAAGACTGTGTGTGTTTGTATCAGTGATAGGGAGATGACAGACGCATCAAATCTAAAAAAAAGCATACAGGGGATGGGGGGCGGTGGCTCATAGTGAGATTTTATCATCTAACCATAATCATCATTAGCTAATTAAGGCAAGCAGAGAAAGGCTTAGAGACAACAGGAGGGTTAACCCATGCTAAGACAATACTGTAGAATATAGAGAGCAGCCTGGGGCTGTATGCTGGTTTGCTGATGCTATCATAGTATCATTGTTCCCGTGCTTAATCGCTGTGGCTAATGACAGGAAATGAAATCACCCACTGAAGACCAACACGCTTCCCACAGAATGATTACTGCTGTTGACCTTGTGCCTCTCTCTGGCATGTAAGTGCACTAACTCTCACCACACACTTAGTCACTACACATCACGGACCCACTCCAGGCTGCTCTATTAAGCTCTTACTCATTAGAGACAAACAACAATATGCAAACTGAGTCACTGGCTTCATGTTGTATTTGTTGTGACTGTTGGAAATTAAAGGATGTGTCTGATAAAACTCTGGTGACACCAGGCCCAGTTTATTACACTCACTATCATTATATTTCCTGTCATGTTCACATAGTTTAGAGGAGTAAAAACACAGCGTTTGTGCAGGCAGTGTGATAATCTGCGGCGGCACAAAGCCTAATGGAACATGTCAGTGTATTATTTCTGAATTTTCTTGCATTTACTCAGCTATCGATTGTGCTTTTATATTACTTGTCATCATTTTCATTTCTCCGGAGCCTTGTGTAGTTTTTTCCACAGCAATTTAATTTAAATTATTTTAGTTGTTTTCTGTGTAACTGAGAACACTGTTCCACAGCATCTAGACACATGTTCACATCCAAGTACACACTCATATAACCGACATATATACGCCGATATATGCACACACAAACTTCATAATTGCATGTGAAAATGGCGACAACAACAAAAAATAAATTCAATCAAGGTACACTTAACAGTTTTTCTGGAGCTTTCAACCAACCTATTAACAAAACATTTAAAAAGTATATTAAAAAAACAAAATACCCATACAGACAGTTGTTTGTGTGGCATTTAAAGGGAAAGTTTGATATTTTGGGAAATATGTTTACTAGTTTTGTGCACTTAGGATGAATCTACCCAGTCGGTGAGCTTAGCACATAAACTGAAATTCTGTGTGAAGGTAACACAGAATGCCTATACTGGCTCCTCTAAAGCTCACTAATAAACATGTTATATCTTGTTTTTTTAATCCCTACAAAAAGTAAAGTGTAAAAATACCAAAAATGTCCAATAGATCGTCCCGCACGCAACCATGTTAATTAGGCTCTGTTTACACTGCAGGCAAAAGTGGCCCAAATCAGATTTTTTTTTGTGCATATGTGACTTTTCATACCAGTGTGAACAGCACCAATCACATGGAATCTGATCTTTTCAATTCTGATTTGGGCCACTCTCATATGTGGTCCAAAATCAGATACAGGTCAGATTTTTTTTGTGATGCGACCTCGGTTTGAACAGTCATATTGGAATTAATACGACTTGCATTTGTTACAATTCTGCACTATGAAGCCATTCACATCACGACCCCACCACTCCTGGCTCTGACTTGACACACATACCTCTGTACAGTTTTAGCAGCCATTGCTTCACAAAAAAAGCCATAATTGAAAATTTGTCTCTCTTTCTCTGGAATCTGATATTGGCCACATTTAAAAGATAATGTGAACAGTCAAACAGCTTGCTGTGTAAACGTAGCCTTAGAGAGGTTTAGAGGTACTGGTAGGTGGATTTTGTTACCTATATGGACAGAGCCAGGCTAGCTGCTGGCTGTGGCCTCATATACAACATACAAACCTGAGAGAATGGTCTCAATCTTCTCATCTAACTCTCCACAAGAAAGCAAATACGCATATTCCCCAAAATGTCAAAACTATTCCTTTAAAGGTAAAGCAATGATCCAACCAGAGGGAAGTAATCCCATTTGAACCCTGTTTATCTGCTAAAAGTCAAATCTTGACAGCACTCTTTACACCGTAGAGGCTTTGGCTGCAGCTCCAACCTCAGGTTTGTTAGGAGGGTTGAGGCTATGTGTATGTGTGTGTGTGTGTGCGTGGCTCGACCTTGGGAGCACTGCTGGGTGCCATTGATTTGTTTACCTGTGCGCTGCTGACAGTTTCTCATTAGGTTTCTTTTGCACAACACTTCCAGGAGAGGAGACCAGAGTCTGCACTTCACAGCCGACAATGCGTGATCAATGTACCTGATAGATTGGCACTGGCAATATAATTCTGTTGAATGGCTGTTTAATGGATGTGAGCGCTCCATTTAGTAGCCACAATAAGGTGCCTTTTTGTGGCTGGAGCAGCATTGTGGAGCTGCACGAGGAGGAGAACGATACAGAGTTTTGTTAAAATTACTTTGGAAGACAAGAGACAGACTGTGGGAGGAACTGTGTTTTATTTATTAGAGAGGATTCAAAGTAGTATAAGAGAAAATGCATCATTTAGCATCATTAAGGCCTTATTTTTTCAGATAGCGTGCATGCAGTTTGCAGAAGCTTTTAAACACGAGTAAAGAAGAAAAAAGGGCAACACAATGACGTAAAAAACATTTTCCTCTGTATTTGTGGACCTCTTATAATTTTGTTGTGACCCATTAAAACTATTTTCTCCGGATGCCTCCATTTTTGGATTGAAACACGGGAAAACAAACACGTTTGGATCTCTGTAACGAGGCTTTTTAGCAACAGAGCCGCACACAAATGGCACCATTTACACCAAAGCTTTATGATAATTACCAGTCTTTTTTCAACAGGATTCCACTTAAGAAAAAGCTCCAAAAAAAAGCCTCTTTTCTATTATCTCATATGAACTCCTGCTTCTCAAAATAATTTGACTTGGTCACAAGGAGGCAGTGTTGCCACTCTCCTTGCAATCCTCCCTCCACCACTGAAACGTGGTGATGGAAGGAATCCACTTATTTCAGGTGTTAAAAATGCTCCTGATTTGCCAACTGTAATCCCGTCCATTTAACCAAAACAGAGCGGTGAAGCCTTTTCTCGCTCTGGAACCACCACTTCCCTTTTCTCTCTGTGACACCAAGTGACACAGCAATCACCTTGTGGACACATGAAGGTCTAACTGCTCCTTAGGTGACAAGACCACCACATGACATCCTCTCGCTGAAATGGGATTTTATGAAGATTGAAAGCTGACGAGACGTTGAAATCAGTTAGGATTTACATCAAGCCACCAGCAGCGCTGATTAGATCCCGAGAGGGAGAAACATTGGCTCTGAAAGCAGAGGTGTGCAGACTAATAGTATGGGTGTATATACCATATATGACACCCTGGGGCGCTGCACGGTGCTGTGTGGTTCTAGGTGTAGTCAACATCATATTTAGTGGGCTTGGACAGGCTGAGGGGCGAGGAAGGGGGCCAGCCATTCTCTAATGATCAAAATAACACTTTGTCAATGTAATAGCCCACTGTTCTTCATCCTTTACACCCACCTGACAGAACATTTCTCACAGCTTTGTTTACACCAGCCCTTGTGGTCGGCTGTGACTTGTATAAAAAAATGTTGCCCCCCTTCCACCCCCTATAAACCATGATTCCACTGCACCTGATGTATTGCAATCACTTAGCGAATTCCCTTTGAAAACAAACGTCCTGAGGAAGACGTATAGGCCTGCAACTTTGATTCAAACATCAATGACAATGTGAGGCTTTGTTTATGTGGAGACGGGGCGCAACAGATGGCAAGCATATCTATAAATAAGTCGCTCTTCTGAATAGGAGATTAGTGCATTTGAGCCGGTTTTTAATGGTCTCTCGGAGAGATTAAAAAGTAAGCTGATTCATAATGCGTTTCTCTTTGCGGTGAATCACTCATAAACAAGAGTCTGGAGAGAGAAAAAAAAAAAAAAAAAACATGCCTAAGACAGGAAGTTACATGAATAAACATGTCTTCTCTGCATAGCTGCATTTTTTGTGAATCTTACAATATTACCAGGTGCTTATCAATTATTAATGAACACATTTTATAGCTTTACAAATAACACGCTGTCTCCATTCTGCACCTTTGCATCTAGATCATGGAAGACCTCTCAACCTGCAGACCTCAGCAAGCAATGCATGCATATATATTTCCGCCCATTTATTTTCCATGCACACTATTTATGTTTAGATATAAATTAATAAATAAAAATATCATTAATGCCCAGAGCGATTATTCCAGAGCACAAATCAAGCCACAAAAGCGAAATAACCAATAGCACATTCCAAAGTTCACGGAGGATATAACGTTGATAAATATACATAAACCCATCTTGGTTTTAGCCTCTGGGTCACATTTTCTCCAAGTTATTGAAATAGAATGGAGGAGAAAAAAAAAAAAAAAAAAATCTCAATTATATAACCAGTGCTGATCAGCCTACAGATAGCCACCCACCTGAGGCTACCTCAGCATCCTCCACAAATATTGACAGAATCCTTATCTTTTTTTTCCACATTTTCGAACAAATATGAAGCTCGTATACAAATCCTGTTTTTTTTCTCTCAGCCGTTAAACACCCTCAATGCCTCACAAAGACACTTTTGCATTCATTGTATGTTTCCAGGAAGGCTCAGGATGTCTGATAAAGTGGATTTGTGTTTGTATCTTTGGATATCTGCTGTCTGGATAAACTGTCTTTTAATGCCGCTTGTGTCTGTTCTCTGTTACAAAACTGGGGAAATTTGGCTCTGTTTTGTTGTCGTGGCTGTGTTTTCTAAACAGGGGGTTCTTTATTTAATGAATTCATAAACATGCCCGGGAGAAATGCATGCTTGACCTATGAGAAGGTGAATGGATTTCCTGAGAACTATTGACAGGTTGTCCTAACAAGGAAAAGCAACCTAAGGAGACATGCGGTCCTAATCAATTGCTTAAATGAGTAAAGAGGCAATTATGTGGCCTCCTGAGATGTTCCAGTAACTTTACTGTACCAAGTGATGCTGTACAACTGTACTTCTATTTGCATGCTTCTAAAATAAATGCATTTATATGCATCTGCACAGACAATTTGGGGCGATACCATGAGGTCCAAAAAGCTCCAGATGCACTATGGGTCAGTTGCTTTTTTGGTAATTTGATTCCCAAATTTGTTTGGCAATTTGCACCACTAAAATACAATATCAAATAGACCCTGCATAATATTGTTCCCTTGTGTCAAAATGGAGTTTAGTTTGTATTGCACTCACATGCTGCATACATATTTTGTTGCAGTGTAAGAGGAGTACTGGTTGGGATTCTGGGTATTTGTGTTAACTATATTGAAGCTACCATACTGCACATTAGTTCTTTTAATCAGGCTTACATCAGACCTGTGCTGGAGCCTAATTGGCACAGGTGTGTTGCTGTAATTGGTCCATGTGTAATTGATGTGAGTGATGTCTAAGGTGAAATCATGATGCAAATATTGGTTTCAGCTTTGTATCTGAAGCAAAATGTTCTCGTCTTATTGTGTTGTGTGCATGTTCAAAAAGACAGGGAGCTTCCAGTGAGATGAGCTGCTGTAAAGATTCTGTATGTATTATTAACATTACATACAAGCAAACAGTTGTTAGTGTAACGCTGGAGTTTGTTATTCTCCCAGGAGGATACACTGAATGAGTCGCTATAGTTTAGTCTTATCGCTCTAGCAGGAGCAGTCTGCAAAACTCTGTATCAAACTTACAGACCACAAACCTGTTGCCACCAGTGTAATGCTGGTTACTCTTACCGCTAACTATAAACTTGTGGTTAGGCCTAATGGATTAAAACTACCTTCTGGATGTGAGTAAAGAAAGAGCACGGGGACTGCGTCTTCAGTATAACTTGGTCCTCTTTAAGGTTCATCTCAACAGTCACAGGACAACTGAACACTACATGTAGGGATAGGGTGATTATAGGATTTTATCACTAAAGGTGATAAAAAAAACATTGACAACAACAAGCTGATCCTGGTGAATTCCATTATCAGGATAATCGTGAATATCATCACATGACTGACTTGAAAAAGCTGTTAGCTCGCTATCATGGTAGAGAAGTGGAAAAATAGAGCCTGATTTAAAAATACTGAAATTATCATGTAAGAAAGAACAGATGCACAATGTTGCTTTCTTAAAATGTATTTATCCTTTATTTATGCAGAGGACCTTATGATTTATGATTACCTTATTTAAGATTGTTTGTTTTTCACTTTAAAAGAATGTTCACTAAAAAATAATGTGTTTTTTTAACATAAGGTAAAGTGATTTCAGTATGTTTTTAAGAGTTTTAAGCATATTTTCTGATTATCGGGATAATATCATAAATCACAATTATTTTGGTGTGGACAATCGTGGCATGGGATTTTCATATGGTCCCACACCTACTGAACATTTATAACAAATGTGATGCATTACCTCATCATCATATCACTCCTCTAAATTTTACCATTACTAAAATTACAGGCAAGATGCACCATGTTATGTAGTTCCCTATCTCACTTAAGGAACAGAATAGAACATATATAAATGTAGTTACCATTAATCAAATTATGTAAAATATTTCAATAAGCATGAGAACGCAATCTGCAAAAGAAAAATCTTACATTCTTCCCTCTCTTCAGATCATATTAGAGGTAGATGTAGTCGCAGTGACGTCACCGTCACCCATTGGTTTATGGACTGCCGTTTTGAAGCCTCAAGTTTGGCATTTTGCCCATCGCCATCTTGGTTATTCGCAACCAGAAGTGACACAAGACCACAACCAAACATTGAATAACCGAACGTTGAATAAGACATTTTTTTGTTTAAAGTTCTAAGACGAAAACATGGACAACTCCCAGACCGTACAACGCCGTGGTAGTGACCTGTCAATCACAAGGTTTCCACGCCCTAAAGCATCCCCTGCTTTAGGCTCTATTTGACTCTTAATGGGACTATAATTTACTAAATGAACATCCTGCTGTATTGAACACTCATACTTCTTTTTTTACAACCAAAGGAGTCGCCCCCTGCTGGCTATTAGAGAGAATGCAAGTTTAAGGCACTTCAGCAATTGGCTTCACTTCTTGAACCCGGAGATTGCCCCACTGCAGTGATACATCACCTCATCATCATATATCCCTCCGCCAACCTTATCCATTAGGCCTACTAAAATTACAGGCAAGGTGCACCATGCTATGTAGTTCCCTATCTAAGTTAAAAAACAGAATACTATCTATAAAAAATGTTGTTACAATTAATTAAATGAAATATTTCAATAACCCTGAGAAGGTAATCTGCAAAATAGATCTTCACAAAAAAATATATCTTACATTCTTCCCTCTCTTCAGATGAAATGCCCCCCATTTAAAAGACTATGAGAGAATAAATCTCATATTACATTAGTTTTAATGGTGGCTGATATGAGATGCAGGCACTTTGCCCTATAGTTCGGTGTTTCGTAAATTCGTGAGCCTGGTTTGATAGCTCAGGGCTTATGCCCTTTTCTATCCATAGGATAATCATTGGAGGGAGGAGAGAGGAGATGGAGGAGGAACCCAGTTGGTACTGAGGCAGCATGGCCCATGCCCAGCCAGTTGAGGAAGGTTTTTTTTTCTTTCTATTTTCCTTTCTTGTTTTTTTATATATTTTCTCTTTTCCTTTCCTACTTTTCTTTTATATATATATATATTTTTTTTTTTTTTTCTTTTTTTCTTTTTTTTATTTCTTTTCCTCTTAACAAAATAAAATAAAACAAAATGGAGAGAAAAAAAATAAATAAAAAATAAATGAAAATAAAAAATA